>JAWNNW010000505.1:632500-770000 GCA_035044465.1 Scaptomyza tumidula | reverse complement strand
AGCACAAGGGGGGGGGGGGAGGTGGGTTGTGCTGTTTGAAATTTACAAAATAGCACAAAATATAACACAGTGCCACGCCCACAAGGCACCAAAACAGCCACCGCCCAGTAGCACACACACACACACACACACACCTGCAACAACAACAACTGCAACAACAACCGCAACAAGAAAGAGAACACGCGGCGCTGGTTTGCATATTTTGTCGACGCCTAAAAATATGCAAAGCAAAATGCAAAAAGGCGAATAAAAACGAAGCAGTGAAAAATTACAAAAACGAAAGAAAAAAAATAATAATAATAAGAATCCAACACGAATAAAGTGAAGAGAAAATATATTACGAAAAAATCTATTAAGTGAAAAGTGTGCAACAAGCCGACAAAGTGGGTAGGAGGGGGGGGGGGGGGGGGGTTGGCAGTAAAGCTTTGCTCGTTAGACGCTAAAACAACCAGCTACCCTCCTCACCCACCGTCTATTAATGACCTAGGGCAACAGCATTGGGTGGGAGAAGGGGTTTAAGGGGGGCACTCAATTTGATGTTGACCAGTGTTGCAAAGTGGGTTGCACAAAACAGTTTAAGATTATTCAAATACCTTGAGGTAGTAGCTTGAGGAACATATCCCACGACTACGACCCATAAATAGGTGTATTAAGTCCTTACTAGATGGATACAAGTAACAAAGAACAATTATATTCATTATAAATTGAAGGAATTATTACTTTAAATACTTTTTAGTTTTAACATTCAAAGGAATATGCATCAAAAGTGAAAGAGTTGTTGTCAACGCAAATCGCACAACAGAGAGCTGTTAACTAGCATAACATTAGCTTGACTTCAAAATGTTAAATGTTAACTGCAATACATAAGTTGATGCATTAACATTGCTTCTACTATTCCATAAGACACATTCGTACAATGACTATGTTATCTATTATATGTACATTAATATATCGTTTTTGACATTCGTAAATATATTTAAAAATCATTTTTAGTGCTACGATCGCTAACTTAAAGCACAATTTGGCGAACTTTAAAAGTTTAACAGCTAGAAAAAATATCAGATACCCAAAAAAAATAAAAAAAATACCATTAACATTATATGTCTTAAATATATTTATGTATATATAACACATATACACATATGTATATATATATATATATATATTTTTATATACATATTGTAGTTAACATACATATATATATGTGTCGTTTATTTAGGCGTTTGTATGTGTATAGATTACAATCTGACAGCGACTCGTTGAAGTTTTGTGCTTTATGTTAGTTTTAATGGCTCGCGCCATGATGATGACGAAGGCGACGACAACAGCAACGACGACAACAGCGAAGTTGAGAAGTGTATGGATTTTTCGATTTAATCAAGTAGTTAGACTCTCTCAGAGAGGGTCGTCGGTTAAGCCGGAATGGGTGGCGAAAAGTAAGTTCATTGCGTGTAAGGGCGTCCTTGGAAGTGGGTTGGGTTGGGGTTGACACTGTGGGGGGTTGTTTGAAAGTTCCGGACGAACCAAAAAGCTGCGAGCGGTTTAAGCCGCACTAAATGCGCAGCCACATAACGTTCCAATTAATAAACGAAACGAAACAAAATTAATGTAAATCGCGCATTGTATATAATTTTTATAGTTGCTGCGTTTTTGTGGGCAATTAAACATCTCGTGCTCGCAACCTACTACTCCCTTCTCCCCCCCACCACACAAAGCATGGCAATTCCTTTGCTGACTTGACTTAAAATTGAGCTACAATGTAGAAGAAGGAAAGGCAAGTCTCTGAGTGAGGGAGGGGGAGTGTGTAAGGCTTGAAGCAAATTGAAAATGGCATTAATGAGCGAGCGGATATAAAATGAAATGAAATTTTGCTGTCGTAGTCGTCGTCGTCGGCATTCACATCCGTGGACAGATTTGCGGCGCCTCTTAAAGTTTGCTTTTATGTCACAGATGAATGTTAAGATGTTAAAGATGTTGAGTGATATTCGTTAGGTTTATTAACTTCTATTATCAGTCTGTTAAACAACAGATAGAGAAATGTTACTGCTTAGCTTGGGTACCTAAGAAACTGAACTTATAATTATCATTATATAACGTTCTTATTCTTTATTCTTTGCTATTTTGCTTTAACATAAGTAAGATTCGCTTTCCTTAACTCTCCTTGTTAGCTTTATTAACTTATGTTATCAGTCTGTTAAACAACAGATACAAATTTTTTAAAGGAAGAATGGAAAATACCTAAGAAATTGAACTTATAATTATCATTCTTTATCTTTCTCTTTGTTATTTTGCTTTAACATCAGTAAAATTCACTTTCCTTAACTCTCATTATTCCTTCTATTGACTTCTGTTAGCAGTCTGTTAAACAACGGATAGAGAAATCTTAGTGTTTAGCTTGGGTACCTAAGAAATTGAGTTTATAATTATCATTCTATATCTCTCTCTTTGTTATGTTGCTTTAACCTAAGTAAAATTCACTTTCCTTTACTCTCTTTATTAACTTCTGTTATTAGTCTGTTAAGCAACAGATAGACAACTGTTACTACTTAGCTTGGGTTAGGAGGTCATTAAAAAAGAGCAAATCTGATAGAAATCTTATAAATGAAATTACCTATAAAATTCAACTAATAATTATCATTCTATATCTCTCTCTTTGTTATGTTGCTTCACTTTCCCTAACCCTCTTTCTCACTTTCGTTCGCTCTCTTGCGGTCGATACGTTGCAGTTCTGGTTGTTGGGGGGGAGAGGAGAGACGTGCTTTGGTTAAAATTCTTTCATTTTGAAAACGTTGGCAAAATTTTATATTTCATTTTTATGACACAATTATAATTCAATCTTATTAAATCACTAACCACAAACATTCTTCCGGATCTCCACAAAAACGCAGTTGGCATTTGACTTCAAGCCAACAACAAAAATGCATCAGCATGGATTTTGCTTTGCTTTCGTTTTGGTTTGGTTAGATTCGAATAAAAATTGATATTCATATGGTGCACAAGGCATGCTTGGAATTTTAGCAGCCAGAAAGTGGTAGGAGGGGGAGAGGGAGGGAGAGATGTGGTTGGTCGCTCCATCGAAGGAAGGAGCTTTCTTGTTGATGGTTGCAGCCACAAAACTCGACCCCAAATCACAGACCGAGAGTCATTCACTCAGCCAGTTGTTGCAATACGAACGGCGCGAGGGGAGGGTAGGAGTGAAACCAAGTAAGACAGAGATGGAGAAGCATGGAGAAGAATCGCATCTCGGCAAGTGGCATGCAGCGCATTTGAAACTCACGCATTTTGAGGGCAACCAAAATTACAGATTGTTTTAGTCAGTGGGGGGAGAGAGGGAGGGGAAGTTTGTGTGTGTGTTGTGTGGGGAAAAGAACAGACATCCAACAAATGCCGCATAGGTCATTATCTTTTCGTTACGCAAAAAATTTAAACGGCATCGAAAAACAAAATATTTTTTCATTTTTTTATTCCATTTTGTTTCGGGTGAAGTTTTTTGACGGATTTTTGTTTGTTGTTAAATTGGATTTTCTGTGTAGTGGGTTGTTGTTGTTGTTGTTAGGAGTGTTCTATTTGAGGTTCGATCGATTGGGAAAACGGGGAAACGTTGGAAACGCTTTTTGCCATTCGCAAGTTTGCGTAAAAAAAAAAACCAAACACAAAAACATGAAAGAGAAAGAACACAGAAATTTGATTTATTTGGTTTGTGCCTTATGCAAAGCGCCAAAGCAACTAGCGTTTAGAATAGTACGAAGGTCGTGTTAATACCCTGTAATGACAAGGTGGGGATAGTTGAGTAGGTTAGGTAAGGACAGAAAGGTTACAGGATAACTTCTAGTTAAAAACTTTTGACAACCAAAATATTTCTACTTATTAAAGTTGTTATCGTTGTTGTTGTTGTTGTTGTTGGTGTCAGGGATTACAACCTTCCCACCCAATATACATATAATTATAATGGCATTTTGCCAAAATGTTGAACACACACACACACACAGACAAGAGAAAAGCAAAAGCTTTACTAGTCATAAACAGGACAAAACAAAATGGGGAACCAAAAGAGTGAAAAAGACGGATAGTAGGGGCTGATGGGGATATGGGGATGTGGATGGGGAATGGGGTGTGGTATTTGGCAATGCGCTTGGATGGCCACGTTGACAGACGTAACAAATGCAACATGGAACATGTTTTCATGCTAAAAGTTTAGCGCTGCATGACAACAGGACAATGCACACACACAGTGTACGAAGGAATGGAAGAGAGGGTTGAGGAGTGAAAGGAGATGGGTGGAGGGGATGAGAAGGCAGGACAATGATATAATCCATTTTGGAAATTACATAAACGAAAACGAGAACGAAACGAGACACAAACATTAAGCAACAAAAAACTATATGCAACAATAATGCGCTCAAAACTTGATAGAGAGAGAGAGAGGGTGAGAGAGAGGATGTGAAGAGATGGTGTTAAAAGTGTGCTAAAGGTAATTCCATTTGATTTTCGTGCACAAGAGTAGTACAAACCAAATACGTTAACATCTTACACTCTCCTTTCAGTAATAAGAAATGCGATTGCGATTGAAATCGGCTACAAGTTGCAAGCAAACACATACACACATACATGCATACAAACTGTGTGTGCAACATAGAGCATACCTGTAACGAGATGGAAAGCAAAATAGAAGCAATGTATAAGTAAAAGTGAAGATTATCTTTCGTTTCTTTCATTTTTGTGTAATGTTAAATAGTTTCTTAGAAAGGTTTTCGACTCAGTTCTTAGAGCTGATCTTAACTTTTCTCATTAGCACTATTAAGTTTTTGTTGACAGTCTCTTTTGAGTTGTTATCGTACGAACTACTTTCAATTATTCAGTTTTTCCACTTAACTTCCACTTTTTATTTTTTTCCTTCTTAATTTTCAATCTAAACAACAATTTTCAATCAACTAATTTAAATTGAAGCCTTGGCTGATGTTCAAATTGACTTGGACACTTCGAAGAGTTGTTTGGAAATAAAAAAGTGATTGATTCAAAAATACCCTGTTTTTAGAAGTGAAATGAGGAAACGAGTTATATGTGTTCCTCAACCTGCCAAAACGAGTCTCTTTGTGTTTCTTTCTTTTCGTTTCGTTCTTTTTCTTATGTCTTAGGTCTTCTGGTTCTGCTCTTTAAGCAGCAGCAATATTTACCAAGGCAACACGATGATGATGTTAACAGTGGAGAAGAGCAAAGAAGCAAAGCTTGTTTTTTTTTATATTTTGTTTCTTATTTGTTGTTGTTGTTCCGAAGAAGTTGTGTGAGTTATGCCAACACTTGGCCATATAACAGAAAAACCAACATTGCAACTCATAGCCAAACAGCTATCATATAAAAAACAACATCGAAGAACATGATGTGGAACAACTAGCAGAAGAAGAAGAAGAATAAGAGGAAAAAGCGGTATATATACAATGTTAAATGTCGCCTCGTGCATTCCTCGTTCCAATGTTATCAGAAGCAAAAAAAAATAAATATATAAAAAAATTGCATTTGGCAAAAATGTTGCATATCATAAATAAATGTAAACGCAAATAAATCAACATTGTTGACATTTGTCAGAGCTGCCATGACGTCTTCCTCTCCCCCTCTATCTCTCTCTCTCTCTTTATATCATGTTGTCGCTTTAGTGTGCAATTTTGAGTGAGTGTGTGTGTGTGTTTGAGTTTCGCTTTCATCTTTTGCTCGTTTACTGCACCTACTCCAAAGACTCCACACCCCCCCCCCCCCCCTTTCCATTCCCTTCACTCCTCGTCACACCCACCAGCCACGCCCAGTTGCCGCCTTTTGCCGTCAGTTGCCGTGTCGGATTCGCGTTTGTTGTTTTTAGATACCCTGTACTCTCCGCAAGAGTTCAGCTAGGGTATCATTGAATTAACGAAAAAAAACTTTTCTTTTCTTTCTTACAATCTAACAATTAAATAGAAGAATTGCAAGCAAATGATATATCCTGAAAATATGATTTACTTTCCTTATTTCAATATCTTTTTGTTTAGTATTCACAATTTTTTGGATCTTACAAAACCTGTTTGCTTGCAATTTCACATTAGAGTTGCTGAGGAAAGCAGCTTGGGATAACAAACTAAATGGCAACTTCACCAACAGCCAACAACAACAACTGACAACAACATGAGGCAGCATCAGAGCAGCATTTGATGCCACAATTCTACAAACAATCAACTTGCACAAAAGCCAAGGCATCAGCAGCAGCAGCAGCAGCAGTTGGGATTGTTCTGTTCTGTATGTTCCAAAACTAAAGAGCAGAGCACATATAAAAGTCTTTTTTTATTGATTGCAATGTGACATTCACAGTGACAACAACAACAACAACAGCAACAACATACCGTTCTACATACGTTCAACATACGTTCTACACTCGAACTTCAATAAAATGAATGTGGAACGGAAGTTCTATGGAAGTTCGATCGTAGTTGAAATAATGTTATTGACAAAACTGAATGGGAAACAAGTATTTATATTATTTGATCACATTAATGTTCATTAATAACTAACATAAGATATTTATATAACAGCTTCTTTCTGTCTACAATAATATTGTCTGTACACAAGAAACAAGCCATTAAAAAAGCTTAAAATTGCTTGTTTTGATTTGCTCTTAGCTCTAAATGAAAAACATCTGTTACAAAGTACAGATATCTGATGTGATCTCACAATATATACTGCTACTTTGTTGTATACTTTGTGTAAGCCAAAGCTTAATGCATTGAGATTGAGGCATCTCGCATGTTCTTGTCCAACCCAAAAACAATCTTTCGCCATAGTTGGAAATGTTTTATCTTTGGTTTGACAGCAACAGCAACAGGAACAGCAGCAATGGGTAATAAACCATTTAACTGCGAGTGCAATGAAAATCGCTAACCATAAATCAGAGAGCAATAAAAATGATGATATCCTGAACTGCAAGCAATATAGACGAGACTCCACAGAAAATGACTCTAAAAATAAATACCCAACAAACTTTGTGTCCCTCTCTTTCGCTCTGTGACGCTTTTCACGCTTTGATAATATTTAAAATCGACTGATAACGCACATACATACATTGGCTTATCGTGCTATGCATATGTTGATAGCACATAAATCAAAAGAAATGAGCCGAAAAAAGCCAAACGAAAAATTAACAAAATTCCATGTGAAAGATGTGGAAAGAAAAAATACTCAAGAACAAAATTTAGTGTGACGTTGAATGCATGCTCAATTAGTTCGAGACAGAGTCAAGGCAAGCTGTTGGGGTGCTGAATGGAAGGGGAGCTACAGCAACAGTTGCAGTTGTGAGGATCGAATGCGTAAGATGTTGCTGCTGCTGTTGCATTCGAGAAACTTACTCAAGTTGCAAGTTGCAGGCTGCTGCTGAATCAGCTATTGCTTCATTCTAGTTCCTGTTCTTGCTTATGATATTGATTAAGGTTATGTTATTGTTGCTGCTGCGGTTGCAAGTATAAGTTGTTATGATTGTTGCTGCTGCGGTTGCAAGTAGAAGCTGTTATGATTGTTGCTGCTGCTGTTGCCGTTACTTAAGCAGTTATTGCTGCTATTGTGTTCTAATTGATGTTACAATTGTGATTTCTATATTGGTTCTCTGCTTAAGGTATTGCTGCTGCTGCTGTTCTCCATGCTGTTGTTGCTGTTGAATACCTTTTATCATTATCATCATCTTCGCTTGCTGCTTTGTTTCAGCTGTCCAAGTTGCTGCTGCTACCTTCGTTTGGCAGCTAATGAGCGCCAATTAAATGCACATTACCGTTCGAGCCGTTAGTCGATCAATCAGCGTCTCGAATGCCCCATCACAAAAGTTGTGGACAAACGTAAAGAGTGTTGGTTGGAGGAAAGGCAAACAAATGGTTCGTCATACTTTCTCTCTCTCTCTCTCACTCTCTCATTCCTTCTCTTTGACTTTATCACTAGATCTCTAGGTATTTTTGGTAACACTTATGCAATGATTGGCGTTTGTGTGCGTGCAAATAAATTATGTGAAAATAATTTTGTTTTATTATGTTCGTTGGCCGCTTGTTTGCGCATTGTTTGCTTTTTTATGAGCATACACTCAGCGAAATCAATGTGCATAATGCAATTTGAAAATGTTTTCAACTTCTTAACATTATTTTTTCAAGCATAGTTTCGAAACATAATTAATTTCTTTGAATCATATTTTTGTTTGTTTGTTTGTTAAACGCCTTTCAAGCATTTTTGTTTATTTCTCTGTGTATATTTTGCCTATGGCATTTTATGACTTTGTCGTTCCTTTTTTTTTTATTGTTGGACTTTAGTAGATTATTTGTTTATTAACACAAAAGGCAACTCCACAACCCCGCTGCCCCGCGCTCCCCACCTCACCATTCGCCCATTGAAATATGTATGTTTTTGGGCAAAAATAGGCAAATTTTTCTCATATACTCGTCGTATATTTCCAAAAGTAAACCAAAAACAAGTAAGAAGGCTCTAGTCGAGATGTCCCGACTAGACGATACCCTGATCCCTATACTTTCCGCGTACAGTCAGTGCTTGCAAGTAGGTGTGTGTGCGTGTACGCGCATACTGCATGCTGCATATACAACTTCAATGTCCCATATCTCCGGTGTTTATTATCCGATTTCGATAAAAATTTCACAGATTGTCATTATTTTGTTTTATAATTCAAATTGCATCTCAAAGTTTTCAAAATTCAAGATTTTTTTGTTATCGATCCCATGTGTATATCGGAAACGGGAAGAGTTATCGAAAATCGGAAACAAACTTGTACTGCCTAGGGATTAGGCGAGCTTAAGTTCCAAATCTGGAGTCTCTAGCTCTTATAGTCTCTGAGATCGACGCGTTCATACATACAGACGGACAGACGGACAGACGGACAGACGGACATGGCTATATCGACTCGACTGTTGATGCTGATCAAGAATATATATACTTTATGGGGTCGGAGATGCTTCCTTCTGCCTGTTACATACTTTTGCACAACTTTATTATACCCTTATTTCCCATTTTTAATGGGATCAGGGTATAAAAAAAGAAGAAAGAAAAATATATATAAAGGAACCCCAAAAATAATACTCGCAAGAACAGGGGGGTAGTGTTGTTGGGGTGGGGAGGGGGATTTACCATGTTTCAACAGCGTATTTATTGTTTGGCTCGACTTGCTGACATTCCCATTTAATACGCACAGCAGCAACATTCCCAACAGCAGCAACATTCACAACAATAACAATATATATGTAGGTAATCAAAAAAAAGAAGAAAGTGAAAAAAAACGAAGAAGAAGAAGAATAAAATAATGCTCAGTTGAGGGCGTTGAGCTGGGGCGAATATGTAAATGCCATTAATCTATTAACCCAGGTCATTGTGTGTGTGTGTGTATGTGTGTGTGTGTTGCTGTTGGTCATTGGCTTCGTCACGGCAGCCAACACAAAAAAAAACTGAATGAATGAATGAATGAAAAAATAAATGCCGCAACACAAGATGAAGAAGAGAAAAAGAGAGAGAGAGAGAAATGTATTCATAAAATTGAAGGGCGCGCCTGAAGTGCTTAATTTGCATTGGACTTGTAAGTCTTTGGGGCGAATTGTTAGCTGTTGTTGTTGTTGTTAGCTGTTGTTGTTGTGTGGGTCAAGTGTTTTGGCCAAATTGCAGTCGAAGAAGTGCTTTAAATGTAGCCACCGACGAGGAACATAACAAAGTAAAAGTAGCTAAAAAGCTTTTCAGCAAATGTAAGCGACCTTGCATTAACATAAATCAGCTACTCTTCAAACGAGCTTAACATTTTTTTTATATATTTAACAGCAAGCAAGCAAGTGGGCGAGAGAGAGAGAGGGCGCATGTAAATTTGGCTGTTTGCATTTACATAATTCGAATGGTAGTAAAACATTGATACAAAGTAAGCGATCCTTTCTGTTAATGCTATCGAGGAATTTGCATGAATGTTAACATAATTTTACTTAACAGCAACATATTGAACTCTTCATTTTAGTGTTCCTTGCAAAGCAAATCAATGATATTTATAATAATAATAAATGATATTTAATGATTTGCATTATATAATTAAAAGTCAGTTGGAAAATATGTTTGTTGTTAAAACAAATATATGCAAAAAAAAGAAATCTGATTGAACAAAGTAAAAACAAATTCGGCACATCAAATAATACGCCAAATAAGTAATGGGAATTATATTAAAATATTTCCATAATCAATTTGCATAATATTTCAAGTGAATTTGGTTGTAAAACTTGAGACAAAAGTTAACAGAGTATTCATTCATATATATTTGAATGTACAGAACATATATATGTATACATATGTAATATATATGGAATGTTGACTTGAATATTGTGCGCAGCATAAAGTTGGATAGTGTTGTTGTTGGGGTAAGGAATTGTGCTGCTATCGTGTAGATGCATCGCAAACACATTAGCAATGTGCATTTGATGACTGGCAGTTGGTGTTGTTGTTGTTGCCGTTGGCAGTTGGCAGTTGCATGTGCAATACATTTGCATCACACTTAACAGTAAAGTCTGCAACATGAAGGCAAAGCGCAGAGGAGATGAGGGGGGTGATGAGGTGAAGGTGGTACAACAAAATGCAATTTCTATGTTTGCAGAACAACATAAATAAAATAGTACAACCAAGGTGCTGTTGATGTTGTTGCGTGCTGTTGCTGCTGCTGCTGTTGCTGCTGCTGTTGCTTTTGCTGACAGTTGCAATGATTTTCTTTCTGATTTTCTCAACGAAGTTGTGCCTGATAAAATTAATGAACATTTAGACCTTTGACCTGAAAAAACATGAGCATGTTGCTGTTGTTGTTACTGCTGCTGCTGGTGGAGGTGCTGCTGCTGCAATTGATTTCAAAAAAGCAGCAGCTGCAACACTTGGGAAAAGCCTTTGAAAGATTGCAAGGTGCACCACAAGAGCTCAAATCATATTTATTTTTATGATAAAAGTAAAATTGTTGTTGCAGCAACAGACACGTGCACAATAGCAACATAGGGGTCCAGCAGCAATCGAGATGTAGAAGAAAAAAGAGAGCGAAAAAAAAAAAACAAACTCAACTCTTTGCGGTTGAATAAATAATTAATGAATCGCATAAAATCCGTTTAAAGCATCACTAATTGCAATCAATTAAACGTTGTGTATGTCGATGTGCAGCTGTATGTGTATATGTGTATGTGAGATTAATAGCAACAACAGCAACTGATTGCTAATAGTTTATAAAACAATTTGCTTGCTAACCCGGAACAAAAGACATAAAGGAAAATGTTGAAATAGTTTCTGTTGCTGATAGCAAATGCAATTGGTTGTGTATGTATGTGTTTGCCAAGGGCCAAAGGTGTCACAACAGCAGCAACATACAATTGGCCAGCTGTAGCAACAGCAGCAGCAACTGTCAAGTTTGACAGCAACTGATTAGATTGCATTATTTTTGTTGGCAGCAGCAACAGCAAATGCTCGGAGCCCAACAGTTGTCAGTTGTTAGTTGTCGATTGGGCCAAGAGCCAAGCTAACCATAATGAAGATAGCCAAAACTGTGTGAAAGGATAAATGATTGAGCAGATAATGCAACTGATATGGCACAGCAGCAGCAGCATGGTTGCAGCATTGCTGTGCTAACAAAATTCACATTTGTTGCTGCTGTTGCCGCCGCTGCTGCTGCTGTTGCTGATTGCTCGCGCAAACGCAATTAAATCAGGCAGCATCTCAAGTCTACAATATAGAGTGCTGATTATGGGCGGCCTGACTGGCATTACACTTGCGATTAAAATTAAAATGGAAATGGAAATTTCTATGAATTTTGCATGCATCAGCAACAGCAGCAACAGCAACGTTGGCGACAACAGCAACAGCAGCGTAAATTATTCATTTTGGGCCAGGGCAACAACAACAACAACAACAACAAAAACAGCATAATAAACAACAAACAGCAAAGGCAAACGACAACATGAAAATGCAAAATGAAAATCATTTCATTCTAATTAGAGCAGCAACATTTTGCGCTGAGACAGCAAACAGACGGCAAAAGAGAATCAAGGCAGAATGAATGGAGAGGTTAAGGGGTGTTGGGGGGGAAATGGAGAAAGGCTGCTGCTGCTGCTGCTTTAGCTGTTGTCGACTTGAGATAGACGACAATTAGGCTGTTGCTGCTGTTGCTGTTAGAATAGGGCGCGAGACGTCAAATTAAATGAATGTGTTGCCATTGCGTTGTCGTGTTGAATGTTGTTTGGGCTAACAAGTAAAAGTGTTAAAAAGCTGCTCACTTCAAGGTAAATCTCTCTCACTCTCTCTCTCTTTATCACATTCTCAATGCGTGCGTGTATTTGTGTGTAAGTGTGTGTGTGTGTGTGCTCATTTTGTGCACGCTCCATTTCCATAGCAAAGACTTGTGTTAAATGTTGCTGTTGTTAATGTTGTTGATGTTGTGCCTAAGATTGTTGTGTGGCTGTGTGTGTGTGTGTGTCTGGTTGTGTGTGTGTGTGTCTGGCTGTGTTTGTGTTTGTGTTTACTGATGCTTGACGTTTTGTTTATTGCCGACTTGGCAGCGCGCGTATATTCAAAAAGTGCTTAAAATGTGTTTAAAAAACAATTAAAGCAGATGTAAAGGCATGTCAAAAAGAGGTGGGGGGGAGGGGGGCGGTGGGATATTTGCTAAAATTCCACGCTCACCGTTCTTGTCGTTTGTAAGTTGGCATTGCTTAATAAGGACACACACACACACACACACACGCACACACAATCAGGCTTACACTAATGACCATTTGCCTATAGAAAGCAAAGATAAGGAAACAGCAAAATCAAATTGCGTATACGTAATGTGAAACAATCTTCGTTTCAGTTAAAGTAAATGAAAAATAAAACTATCTCAAAAGCAAATTGAAGTGAATTCTAATTCTGGTTACGATTTTTTAGTATTCGTTATATCAGAATTACGAAAAAATAACTTAAGATTGTTAGAATAAGTTTGAGAATTAGGATCTTTTTGAAGTTTGTGTAGAAAATCTTAATTTTGTGTACTTATAACTTGCGATTGAAAGAATTATTTTGAGATCCTCAAACAAAGTTTCAACCACTTAAATATAATTTATTTCCACTTCGTACAAGATTGATTTTTGATGAGTTTCTTAAAAGCTGACGCCTTATGAGCAATTTGTCTCAATTCCGGCTAAATATCTCATACTTAGGATACATTTATATGCAAGAATACCAAATGGATAATCTACTCCCACTTCTGGGTGTGAATTGTGACTGCCTCGCTTTTCCACTCTCCCTCTCTCTCTCTCTTCACTCTCTGTCTGTCTGTTTCTCTTTTGGTTTGGTCCATTTGGCAAATAGTCGGCAGGCATGTTGTGTTGCGGTTAAGGGACAAGGGACAGCAACTGGACTGCAGCATTACAAATTGCTCGGTCATTAAAACAATGGCAACAACAACAAAATTATAATAACAACGTACAAAAACAATATAGATATATATATATATATAAACGACAACAAATTTGAACAACACGGACACAAACCAAATTGACAAAAAGTGCGTGAAAATCAATTTGTCTACTTAGCTGAGGCGATAGTTTTTATGCAGCACACAAACATATACACAATATAAGCAATGTATATGTGTGTGCGAGTGTGTGTTGTGTGTTGTGCCAGCTTGACAACATGTCATCGGACTCGGTTTGTCGAATAAGCGGCCTAATGACTTAATTTTCATTAAATGACCACAGAATTGATGTCAACATTATGCTTATATACCCTGTTCTACTGCATACAGTAATGGGATGGATGTACAATCTGTGTTAAGAGTTTTATACAAAAACTAAATCAAGAAGGTGATTAAGAACTGTTTGGGAAAAGGAATGAGTCGAACTTTGTTGTAAGAAAAAATTAAGAATAATGAAGATATAAGTAGTGTTAAAGTTAAGGAAGAGAAGATAACAAGTTACAAGTAACGAGAGCTTGAAAGAGGAAAGTAACGAGTGTGAATGCATATTCAACGAGTTAGTTAAGTTAAGCACGCAACATTTAAGTTAATATATGATGAGAGTTGCGAATCTTTCTGGTTATAGGGTAACCATTAGTCGAATTGAAGTAGTTCAAAGATCGATTGTGCAAATGTTGATTGCTGATTATCATGCATAATAATACGGACAAGAGCAAACAAAAATAACTGAATCAACGATAAATCGCAACCGCAATGACAACAACATCTGCAAAAACAACAACAAACAAAATGAAAAGCCACAAAATGGACTAGAGCCAGAATTGAGTTAAACATTTCAAATGAAAATTGAGACAAAACTCAATTTTTATTTCAGACCAAGCGGAAAAAACGAACAAATTGGTAATTGTAGCCATTGTTGAATGTTGCTGTTATTTGATGCCGTCACAATTATTCATAATTTTTTTTTAGTTTCTTAATTTGCAATTTGAGGTAAATGCGCGCTTTATGTCTGACCCCAATGAATGCTAAATGAGGCATTTGAATACCATCCGTTATGAGCATAATGCTTTTACTCCATACCATTTGATTATACGCACTAAGTTTTAAAAGGTATTCACAAAAAAACACTATTAGCAACAACAATAACTACTTGCCCTAGTTATTACGATTGACGAGTGACAGCATAAGAATGATTATAATGCTGAAAACAACGGAAACATGGAAAGTATGATATGAGTTTTGATGGAGTACATCACCAAATGGATAAAAAGTAACGAGTAACGTGTATAAGTGACGATTAACAATACTTTTCAAATGTGTAACGAGTAAAACTTGAAAAAGTTTGATTTTTGATGGAGTACATCACCAAAAGGATAAAAAGCAACGAGTTACGAGTAACAATACAAAGTAACGAGTTAATATGTAACGAGTAAAAGCAGAAATTTGTATGTTGTTATTTGTAGAATCAGAATACGAAGAATATTTAAGATATGAGCAATATGTTAGGAGCGCAATGTAACGAGTAAAAGCAACGAGTAGATGAGATAAAAATAGCGATTGTAAATGTCGTAACTTTCTACTCGTAACTTCCGTACACATTTTATCTAGAATTCTTTCAATGCTTAGAGATTTTTTATACATGATGCACATTAGCACAAAGTGGGACTTCAAAGAGCTAGTTTAATGTATGCTGATAATGCACATAAGTGTGATAAGCAATAAAACGATGAATGTGAATCAATTTTGTTGTACGAATGACCTCAATCAAATGGTGAATAAGCCACTTAAAAGGCAAACCATATTGATGACTATATACATATATATATTCCTCAGTTCGCAGTTCAAAAGTGTCAACGTCGTCAACAACGAAATCAACAACAGCAATAGCAACAGCAACGTGTTCTAGTTTATCAACGAATCCGAGATAGAAATGCAAACTCATAGAGAGAGAGGGAGAGAATATTTGCTGACAAATCAAATTGCATCGAATTGGAAAACGAATTGCATCAATTGAATGATGATGATGATTCATGCCAGCCAGTTATTATTGCGATACGATGCCCATCGTTCTTTTTTTTCACTCTTTCTCACTTTCACTCTTTCGCCCATACTTTGTTTTTTGTTGTTGTTGTTTATGCTTTTTGCTTTTTGGCACTTTAAAATTGCCGTCAACAAAAGCTGATGAAAAATTCTTTTCCGCAGCGCATATCAAATTGCCATTTTTTTGCAACAACAACAATAAGCTTGGTATAAGCTGGCCATAAAGCGAATCAAGTAAAATTATAAAAGTTTTTTGCTGACGCTCACTTTACTAATGCTTTCGAAAATACCCAGTCAACCCCATTTTGCCAGCTATCCAAAACTTAATTAAAACTCTTGCCGCATAGCGTTGAAAATTTCAAATCCGAAATGTGGCAAAAAAAAAAAAAAATGGCAAAGCATTAAAATGCTAATAAATGCGTGGGAGCACATTCGCCCAAATGCTCAAGACAAAGTCTGCCAGTTAGAGGCAGCAGCGGTTAGAGGAGGCGGAGGTGGTGCGGCTGGGTATCGAAGAAATTGGAAGTTTAAGTTGTAGCCTGTGGCCAGGTAAAAGCTGCAATTCAAGCCACACAATGCATGTGCAAAAGAGTTTTGACTTACCGGAAAAGAAAAAAAAAACAGTTAAAACAAATATGGAGAAGGAAAAAAAAGGATTGCAAGAGGGGGTGGTCGAGAGGGAGCGCGTGATGAGGTGATGGGGTTCTTCGATTGCCAGCGATTTGGACGATTGTGCACGTAACATGAAATTAAGTAAAATACACGAATTACATTTGCACTTTGCGTGCCATGCGCCATTTGTTGCAAACGTGACAATCGTCGCCGTCGCAGTTACAGTTACAGTTACAGTCACACTTGACGCTCGGCCACGCCCATGCGACCAGCGCACCACCAGCGCGCCAACAATTGGCCATTTCATATTTCACGTTCAACACAACACAAAAAAACAAAAAATTTTATATAGAACAAGGCACTTGTGTCTCTATCTCTCTCTCTCACACGCTGCATGTGTCAAAAAATTGTAGCGAGAAACGTGTCGCTTGACAAGGCATTGACCCACTTTCAGTTAAGTAACTGCATCTGCTGCTGGTGCTGTTGCTGGTGCTGATGGTGCGGCAGGCACTTAGTGCAATGGGGTTTACAACCGAGTTTCTAGTGTCTATAATCTCAGTGCTCATCTATTTGCCATTTCAATTGCCATCATCTACAATGCTGTCACACTGAATTGCTCGTCATAACGTTAATGATATGTGGTCTAAGAGTTTAATGCTCTTACTTATAAGATTGCTACTCGCAACAACCTTGCAAGACAAGCGATGATATTTGGCAAGACAAAACAATGGTTAAATAAACATACACCATAAACAAGTAGCGAGTAACGAGTTAAATAGAGCAACGAGTATTAGCAAATAGTTTAAAAACTAAACTCGGTTTGTCAAAAACACTTTATAAGATTCATCTATCAATGAGTAAACATATGACTCAATAATACTCACAACTTCTTACGTTAACTAATAATTTTGTTATCATTATAAGATCAATTCTCTTGTTTCGATTACACACTTTTAAGAGCAATACACTTGCTACTAAATAATTTTCTCGATCCCTTAGAGCTTGTTCCCTTCCTATATAAACGATATTAATGTGAAAATTGTACTAAGTGGTTTGGCTATTTATAACTGGCATAATATTGCCTGGGCCCTGGCTATTGCTAAAAGTTGTTTTTGTATGTGTGTGTGTGTGTTGACTCAGGTAACGAAAAATTGCAGTACTGCAGTACTGGCGCCAGTGTTGTTTAACGATTGCATATGGGCAGAAGGAGTGTGCGGCGCCGGGAAGTATGCAACGCAGAAAAATATTAATTAAAAACACAACGAGGAGAACGAGAACGAGCTGCTGCTGCTAAGAACAAGAAGAAGAAGAAACGTCAGTATAGCAGGGTGTACATATTAGTGTATGCCACACAAATACACACACATGAGAGGCCTGGGTCATGTGTGTGTGTGTTCGTTGTAGAAAAAGTGAACTGTGCTTGGGTTTTTGGTTCGTAATGCAAGGTAATGGAAACGACAAACGACAACGTCACAACAACACAGTTTAAGGGCTGGCGGGGGTTGAGAGGGTGCGAAACGAAAAGAATAGGGCAAAGGGTGGCAATGGGGCTGGGCTGGTGGAGAAAAAAGTTACCCCAGGCACTAAGTAACCAACTAGCAGGAAAAACTCTTGCAATGAATGAGAATGTACATTGTTAGCTGTATTTAATTAAAACCCAACAAGACGAAAGCAACAACCACAATGAGAAAGATACAACCACACAACCACACTCACATATACTTCTTCTGTCTGTTGTTGTTGTTGTTGTTTTTTGACTTGGAAATTTGATGAAAGTGTTAAAAATTAGATAAAATATGCATACAAAAAAGAAAATGAAATAAAATGAACGAACTGAAATCCTGCAGGCTATAACTCCTTTGAGTTGCACTCACCTGACTCTTCGCCCCTCAACCCTTTGCAACCTACGAACTTCTACTTTGACAGTAAATATGCCACATAATCAAAAGTTTATGTGGCTTTCAATGAGCAACAGCTTATATTTGATATTCTTGAAACAGATTGAGTAAATGGCTTATTGTATGGCTTTATAGTTTCTTAACAAGTTTTCAGGTATTTAATTGCATTGTGAAAGATTATTAATATTGCTGAAAATTGTTTGCAGTTTCATTGCAGGCTTATAGCTTGAAAAATCTTTTATTTATTTTGTATTTGTTAGCAAATTTTAAGCTAAGCTATTTCAACATAAGCTGCCGAGCAATTAAACTAAAGGTTTCTAGCTTAAACCTACAATGAATCAACTGGTTTAACACAATAAAATATACATATATTAAATATCTCGTTTATTGTGAGTAATTAAAGAAAGAGTATCTGTTAGTTGTGCTTTTGCTGCAGATTTTCTAGCTTTCTTTATATCTCGTACAAAGTGCATCAAGGCAGACACACGTTTTAAGCAATTGTCTCTAAGTATCTCTCTACCCTCTTTTTCACTCTCTCTCTCGCTATCTCTGCCTCGCTATCTGTCTTTAACTCTGTGAGTCACTTGGTACGTGTTTTTATGGCACTCTCAACAATGTGTGTGTGTGCGTGTGTGTGTGCGTGTGTGTGTGTGCGACTCGATGGCATGCCAAAAATGTGCTCAGCTCACGTGAATGCTGTCGATTTATGTCATTTTAATATAGCGACGCTTAGTAGCAACAAAATGGGGAGCGGGGGCACTGATAATGCGTAGAGGCAGCAGATAAGAAAGAATGAAGAAGAAGAAGAAGCAAACAGCCATAGGTTTTTTTTTGTGTGTTCTCTTTTATGATTTTACATCATTTTTATTCACAAAACTCACAATTCTAATAAGCATCAAAGTTATAAAAAAAATAAAATAGCAACATATGTGTAATTTTCATTAGATTAAAAGGAGTGGCAGCTGGTTTTTGAAAATACATTAAATTAACATAAGAAAAAAGATGAAGAAAAGGAAATTAAATGCAATTTGTTCGATTGTTCTCGAGGTTCTTTTGGTAGCTGATATTTGTAGCTCGTCTATTAAATCGATATGAATATTTAATCGATGCATAAAGAAATTTTAACTAAAAAAAAGTTTCCACTACGCTTTAATCTCTTGAATCTTGATTGCACACAAACCAACAAAAAACTAAATAATAAAAGTTGAAAACGAGCAAAAGCAGTATGAAAATAAAAACAAATTGTTCGCATAACTTTTAATGTGTGTTCTTAATTATGTTTACCAAGTATAATTATATTATTGTATACAGTTATATATATATATTAATATTTTGATACTCAAACTATGGTGTCTATACGGAAATGCCGGAAATATATATTTACGAGACCTTTCTTATCTTTTTCATTATTATTATTATTAACTGGAGAGGTAAATAATAATTATGAAACGCTTTTAACGAATTTGAAATTATATTATTATTTGTTTTTTCAATATATTTGTTTTATTTTTTGTTATGTTCTTTAAGTATGGCTTATGACATCAAATGTTCAATTAAAAGTCTTTTTCAAAATGTTATACAAATATTTAATATGTTTGTTAAACTCTTTTTTAAGACAAAAAAAAAAAATTTTACTTTTTTTTTGTTGCTTTTACTTTGTTAGAGCATTTAAACTTCTTTACTATGTAAAAATGCATGTGGTTTTTATTGTTTGCACTTTTATTGATTTTTGCCAGAAGCAAAACATTTATTTATTATTACGATACTATTTTTACAGCGTCAATAATGCGAGTTGTTGTTGCTGTTGCGGCTATTTTTGGTGTCAATGTTGTTCAACAGAAAAAAACAACCAACAAACAAAAAAAAAAATGCATAAAATAACATATAAATCAATTTAATTAAATGCCGTTGAATGCTTAATTTTTTTGCTTCAATATAAAAAAACACAAATGTACAAATAAACGACTAGCAGTTGCTCTATGTGCATAAGTTTCAATGTATTTAAGAAAACATGATTAAAAAAAGAAAAACCGATATATACTATATATTTATGATATGATTTTTGTAAAATAATATATATTTTTGCATATAAAAGAATGTTTTTTAACCATTAAAAAAATATGATTAATTAAATGCATACAATAATTGTAAATATGTAGTTTTTAAATTGGCAATCGGTCGAGTGTATCTGTTACTACAGCTTATGGAAATGTATTTATATGTAAAGATGTGTGAAAAGCGTCGTGTTTTCGTTTTTTTTTAGTGTCGATTTCAATTTGCGCTTGCATTTAATTGAATGCATTTATTTGTCGCATTATGCATTTATTTGATTGCATCATAGTGTGGCATTATGGCACATTGATTTGCATTTTCCATTTTCCATTTTCCATTTTGCAGTTTTGCAGTTTTGCGGTCGTCATGAAAAACCTAAACGTAATTTCAATTAAGATACGATTCAAAATCAATTGTATTTGATACGCACTTAACACCATTTCTAGATTATTCATTCATTTACCTGTCCCCTCCCTCTCTCTCTATCTCTCCCTCTCTCTCTCTCTCTCTAACTATCTATCCATCTATTTACTCTCTACTCTCTGAAATTTAAGCATTTGATTTGCATATCAGAAGAGAACAAACAGGTTTGCAAACAACAATTACTTGTTAATTGCATATCAATCAGCTTGATATAATTTATTGTTGCTCTTTGATTGCTTTAATGATGTATTTTCTAAGCTCTTTCTAATACTGTTCCTAGTGTTATTCCAAGCCAGTATTGTGTGCATTTTAGGGAAAGCTTCTTTATCTCTTGATTTTGGTTCGGACTTAAGCTTACCTTTTGGTATTTGGTGTAATTCAAAGTAATTCTTTCTTACCTGTAAAGATAAGAAAAACAGAAAGTAAGAAATTTTGATCTCGATTTTTGACTTTGATGATGATGAAAAATGTATTTCCGTACGTATTAAAGATAAATAATTAAATTAAGATTTTGATAACATAAATGACTAATTGAAAAACGTTGTAAAATAAGAAACACTATTTAAAATTTTAATAAAATTTATTAAAAAATATAAAAAG
Organism: Scaptomyza tumidula; assembly: GCA_035044465.1. Taxonomy (NCBI): domain Eukaryota; kingdom Metazoa; phylum Arthropoda; class Insecta; order Diptera; family Drosophilidae; genus Scaptomyza; species Scaptomyza tumidula. The sequence continues at coordinate 748,922 of JAWNNW010000505.1, read as the reverse complement.
AAAAAAATAAGATTGAAAAGCAATTGGATTAAATTGAAATTATCGCAATTAAAACGCCATGAAAACGCAATTAATCGTATCAAATATTAATTGGAGCCAAAAACCAAAAAAAAAAACAAAAGAAAAAACTAATAATAATAATTCAAAAATATTGTTTAGTCATTGTTGATGCCACAATTAATGCTTAATTGGCATATATTACAAATCACGAGTGCTAAACGTAATTAATTTGCGGTATTTTCTTATATCAATTTATTCTTTTTTTTTTTGGTTTTGTTTCAACGTTGTTTGATTTGCTTTTTATTCAAGTAGTAATAGTGTGTGTGTGTGTGTGCGTGTGTGTGTTGTTTTTAATGGTATTAAAAGTGTTGCGGCAAATTTTTGAATTGCCTGCCACTTACGTTGACCAGGTCAAAAAATTACATTACAAGCACCACCCGGTAACACTCCCCGAACCACATGCGCCAAATTTAATTATGAAATTAAATTAATTGCAAAACTGTAACACAAAAACGGTGCAAACAATGACACAAAAAGAAAATGAGCAAAAAAGGCAACAAAGACAGCAGCAAAGGGGCAACAAACGCGAGTTGTGCAAATATTAAACTTTTAAATATTGATGGCCAATAAATAAAGTAATAACCGAACCGAACCGCACAGCAAACCAACGTATTCACCTGCACCACCACCCAACACACACACACACACACACACACATATATATATGTAGAGAAACAGACACACGATTTTGGGGCCAAGATTCGGCGTTGCGTTGCCGGAAAAAAAACAACATACACACACCAGAAAAGAGGCTGTAAATAACGATTTATGCAGCTGCCTGACAAGCAGAAAAAACAACAAAAAAATATATATATATATGTGAATAATAATAAAAAAAGAAAATTTCAACGAGCGGCAGCAAAGAGACAAAAACAAATTTATTGCAAACCGCAGAAATTAATTTAAATAACCTCTTTGTAACGTTGTTGTTGCTGTTGTTGTCTATGCTGTTGCCGTTGTTCTTGACAAAAATTGTGAGAAACGAGCTGAGCCACAACAAACACACAAGCACACACATACACATATACAGAGAGAGGCAGTCGAAAGTTACCAACCGCCTCTTAGATAAGGCAGATGACACCATGCCACATGCCACCCACACACCCATCTACGACTCCTGCGTCCTTTTTCAAGTAGGCTGTGAAAAAGTAGCGACTGGTGTTTCGTTTCTTCTGCTTTGACGACGCTAGGGGGGGTCGGGTCGGGTCGGGTCGTCGTATTGGGAATTGCTCATAAATAATACACAAAAATAACATAAATAATACAAAATTATGGTCGAGTGTTGCGCCAGCGGCTAGCAAGTGGACAGCGCCACAGGACGCCACGATGATAAAGCACAGCCCAAGGAGCAAAGCTGCAGTCAACTCATGCTCAATAATGCTCAATGGGGGAATTACTATGTCTGTATGTTTGTATGTATGCCAAAAGATAGCAACACCTTTTCCTGTTTTTCCTGCATAGTACCAACAAGTTGGCAGCGCTTAACACTGATTAAGACACATCATGCATAAACACTGTTTGCCAACTTCTTAGTTGACTTAACATATTTTGGTGATGTTTCTTAATCATAATGTTTTCATTTGGAACATAATTAATACGACAAACTTGCCAACATGTTGGCAACTCTGACAGTTGGATATGTGTTAACTACAGTTATGTCACTTTAAGGTCATGAACATGCAAATGCAGCAAATGGCAAGTTTTTAAAAGTTTTTTAAAACAACTCATGTGATGTTGACACCAAGTGCACCTAGTTGGCAGTGTCAGAAAAACTCGAACTAAGGAGAAAAATAACACAAACAGATCGAGTACAGTAAGTAGCTTTAAATATTTATAATAACAAGTTGGCAGGTTTGCTTGATTAGGTTTGTTTGTCAAAAAGAGCGCTGTAAGCGAATTTTCTTTTGTTTCAATTCCAAATACTTAAATTTGTCGAATGCCTAACAACAATTTAAAATGAAGAGTTTTCCTTCATATTATTTTATCTTAGCACTTAAATACATACAAAACTCTTTTATATGATTGCTTTCTTTTATTAATACGCAAGTTTATTACAACTTTGTCTTAACTTTGTTTTGCAGATTTTTTTACTGCTGCTGTCCTTTGCCAGTTTACACAACCAACACAAAGCAACGTTACGAATACGTATTTTAATACGTAAAATCTTTCTGTCAACAATTCGCTTCCTTAACTCAACCTCCTTTCCTTCCCACACACCCAAAAACAAAGAAGAAAAAAGTGTGCCCATCAAACTGACACGAACAACCGTATTCCCTTAACATAATACATATATATATAATATGTATATACACATATACATGTATATTTAATCCAACTGTATTCCCCAAGTACAAGAATCGCATTTAACCGTGTTGTTGTGTTGTGCCTCACTTGTCACTTGTGATTTATCCAATGGGCAAACAAACCGAACCAAAATCAATTGGTACACGAGATACCGAAAACAAAACAAGACCGAAAAAGCAAGTGGATATTATTGAGCTGTATGAGGGATAGCAAGGATACCCTACAATTGGTATAAACCGATATTTATCGATTAAAATTAAAATGCCAATAAATAATCGGTGTAGAGAGAAAACTTTCAAAGCAAGAATCTCTAAAATTATGTATATAAGTTTATCGATTTATGTCTTCTTAAACTAAACTTTAAAATCGATTAGAATCAAGCGATCTTTGAATGAAAGATATACTCTATTCGGTTCCTGCTGTTCCATAGGGTATGCCAAAAATTAATGAAAAACTCGTGTACAAATTCATAGCGTTAGCTGTCCATAAGCCAAGGACTCGCCACCCATCATTAGCCACACCCACAACTGTTGTACATCCCGCAATTCGAGGAGCTTAAGCCGCGATGCCAGCTAAATGACTACCAAAGGCACTTGTTCGATACTTGGCTGAATCTATATAACCATTATATACACATATATATATATGTATATATATATTTAAAATCCAAGTAAATTGAAGTGTACACACTTTTTTGTGGGTTGGGTCGTGGATGAAATCTGTTGTCTTAACGTATAATAAATCAGCCACAAAATTTCAAATGGCAAGCCATCGAAACGAAATCCAACGAACGCCCACCTGGCTAGAAGGGGGAAGGGAGGAAGGGAGAGAGAGAGACTCCTATTCAGATTCATGAGCCTGGTCTCAATTTTTGGGCCTGCTGCTGATGCTATACTGATGCTTATGCTGATGCTGATGCTAGGCGGCATCATCGTCATCTTCGTCATCGTCATCGCCATCGCCATCGTCTGAAGGCCAAATCAAATATGCCGCACTTCAGCTGCCACTCAGGCAATGCCTCAATCAATCAATCAAAGCCAACAGCTGCCATTGGTTCTTCGGTCCACGTTCTCATACAAATCTTGGTCCTTGTACTCATCGTCATCGTCCTCAGCGTCCTCATCGTCGTCCTCGTCCATTAACATGAGCAGCGCCAGCGCCAGCGCTAGCAAATTGTGGCCAAGTGTTGCCAAAGAGAGCTTTTTGGCGCTGTGTGTTGTTGGCTAATTAAATACGCTCATAAATTCAAAAGCCGTTGCTGTCAAATCCTCCTCCACCCCTCCTACACCCAATACTTCTTACCCAAAAGCTATCATCCTTGTCGTCGTCGTCATTTGAAACCACCACAGAAAAGGCCAAGTTAAAACGGTTTCGCATTTCAACTTCTGTTTTACTAAAGCGGCTCAAAGTGTTCTTCCCTCTCCCTCTCTCGCTCTCTGTCTCTTGCTGGGTGGGGGTTAAGGGTAAGGTAAAGGGAAGTGGCAAGTTCTGGGGTTCAAAGTGCTTTGTTACCGTCACCACAATGCGCTTTGAACTCGAAATATCATTGAAAACACGTATTTTGGTATTCTTAACAGGTTTTTTCTTCCCCCTTTTTCCTCTCTTCCTTTCTCGTTGTAAGATTTTTTCTTGTTGCAGCTTATGTGTTATGTCTGCTGAGAACATCAAGTCAGGGTCGCAGCATTGTTTTGTTGTTTTCTCCGTCATATTCTAAGGCACATTGATCGGCTTACAAAAAAAATATACTATTGAAGTAGTTATAGCTGCTCTTTTGTGCATATAGTGGGAATTTTTGATTAGAACTTTTGTATTTGTAACTTTAAAGTGCATATTAACTTATTGTGTTTCAAAGAGGTTTACTTAAAGCTATCTTCTAGACAACTCTTCGAAATACATCTAAACGAAACAACATGTCTGCTAACTGTCCAAAAGATTTGTATTTGTGAGAAAAACACTTGAACAGTTATTTGCAACTTGTTTTCAATGAGATAGAGCAAAAATGAGTGAGAGAGAGAGAAAAGGAGGCGACGATTAGAATGCGTTGCCATGTCGCATGTCCATTTCAAAAACTTGCAATGCACATGTGTTGGTCATAAATTGATTCATACACACACACACACACACACACCTACACATACATGCAATTGCTAAAGTTTCTCTAGTGGGGGGGGGTAAGTAGACGGGGTAGATAGCGAAATCAACTTTCAACTGGCAGCAGGAACTCAGTTGGACAACTAGAAGAACTCGAGAAGAGCTGTGAAGAGCTGCGATTAAATTGAACTTAGAGCTACAATTTGATATCAACTGCCTGGCAGTTCCTCTTATTCTCTCTATCTCTTCCTTCCTCTTCCTTCCTTTCTTTCTCTCTCTGTCTGTGTGTGTAAACCTATTCCGTTTGCTGAAGCTTTCCATTCAGTTTTCGCAGTCTTTGGACCACAAATTTAATATTTCTGCCAACATTCTCTTTGCACAGCAAAACTTTTCTACAACTGCTGCTGCCAGGCCATAGGATATTTGTGAGATGTGAGATGCGAGTGCGAGTGCGAGCAAGATAGAGCTATTATAGTGGCGGTCAGGTCAGGAAAAAGTCTTTCACAAGTCCACTTGACACTAATAACAGATTTGGCGGTTGCCTCCCAAAAGTTGTGTAAACACTACAATAACAACAGCACCAACAGCAGCAACATCAGCAGCAACAACGCTGACGACAACTACAACAATTGCAAAGCTCTCTTAGCATGAAAACTCCCCCTCCCCCCACCCACCGCCCCTTTAACTACAACGGCGTTCTGACAGTACTTTTGGCCCCATTTGCCGCATGCGTCCAGCCTCATTTGTGGCTGTTGTAGCTGCTGCTGCTGCTGCTGCTGCACACAGTGGAAGCTACTGTGGAGACTGTCCATCAAAGGGTTAAGTGGCTTGTGGCAGCAACAGCAGCAACGGCTCGCCGAGTGGCGAGTGGCGAGTCCGACGCTCGTTTGGCACACTTTGAGTAACCAGAAAGGCTTTTGAGCAACATGATGCAGCACTGGAGCAACAACTTCAAGCATGCAACAACAACTGCCAACAACTGGCAACAGTCAACAGTTTTATATTTCCTTTTTCCATTTTTTTTTTTGGGTTGCAATAGTTGAGAATACATATGTACATATATATATAAACATGTAGTTAACCTATGTACATTACATTTGTGCATTATATAGAGCAGAAACACAGATATTGATTCATTTATCGTGTTGCATGATTAAGTATTTTAAGCTGAGCTGCAAAGAGTGAAAGAGAGCTTAACAAAAAGTGCAGACAACTTCGAACCAATCCAGACTATATGGATTATACTTATACGGTTATTTATTGAATGTATTTGCAATGATTTATGAGAGCCGATTGAGACAACACGTAGTGCGAAGCGTTGCAGATAACGACAATTAACCCAAATATAAGTTATTCAACTTTTGATACCACAAATCAATGCGAAAATCAATAAAGAGATAACAAATCGGTTATTGGTTGAAAGAAGTCGAACAAACAACTCTTAACTCAATGCTTAATCGCCTGGTTCGAAAAGAAAGTCACAGAAAATTGCAAACGGTTATAATGTAAAGGTTAACATAACTCAAGTCAATACACATTGCGTATGCGTAATAAAAATGCATTGATTAGTGACTTGGGCTGAGATAAACTTACTAACAGATAAATTTATTATCTTCTATAATGTGATTATTTATTTTTATTATTCGTAAAGTAAACATTATTCATAAGCCCAAACAAGCAAAGAATTTCAACAATCCGTTGAGTGAAATTCTTTAAAGAATCCATCAATAATATTGCCAATGAATAATTCAATGTGTCAATCTAAAGTTTAAGCTCTTATTCAAATCAATTACTATTTCCAGACAATTTGAGGTAAATTTGCCTACAATTTTCTGGATCAACCCGTATCAATGGGTGATTTACTTATTTTGCGGTTATCAAATGTGTTTAAGGAACGACAGAGAGAGACAGATAGAGAGAGAGGGATAGAAAGGGAAATAAGTTTTGAGGGTTCTTGCAATAAAAGTGAAAAGTTTTCCTCTTCTCATCTCATTTTGGTTTTGGTATTCGCCCGCCGGGTTCTGACCCATAAGTTTAGCTTTACGAGCCGAGCAGATAAAATTTTGTGTACAATATTTATAGAATAGACCCCGAACCGAAAACAAGCAAAACAAAGTGCGAATATAAATAGAGATGTGCCCCCAAGATCCATGCGGTCAAACAGCAAGAAAAACGCACACATAGATAAATAATAAAAACGGTAGGCAAGACAGAACGAAAAGAAGGACGAGACGAAATATAAATACACACAGCACACAAAAACTTTCGCCATTGACCTTGAATTAAAATAAAATCTGGTCTAAAGTTCACAATCTTTAGCAATAAACCATACTTCAAGCCCCCCTTTCCCTCTCAAAGCTAAATCGCTTTCATATTTCGCACATAGTCAAAAAGTCAAAGAAAAAAAAAAAATGGGCATTTTCGAATGGTTTATAAATTGTGTATGCACAAAATAAGCGACATAATTCAAACTTGTGCCGCCCCAAAAGTTCGGCACACGCCTAGCTTTTTTAACACAGTGAACAGTTAGAAGGGGCGGAGGGGGGGCGAGAGACTATTTCTAAGGTCGTGGAGGTTGTTTCGTTTTTGTAAGCTGTCTATAATTCATATGCCTGGCGCGCTGTTGTCACCGGAAACCCCGCCACAATGGCCACCCGCAAAAAAGCTGCTAAATTATTTTTTTATTGCCCTGAAAAGCGGACAGGTGTTGGTTGGGTGATGCGGGTGGCGGTGTGGTGCGGGTGGCAAAGTGCTGCGCCTGCAATGACAGTTAGCGCGAACAAAGTGAAAAGTATTGCCAACGGGCAACCAAGTTTTATGCAACACACACACACATACACATACATATAGAACGCCAACGCCACGCACACTTAGTCCTTCCTGAGCCACATAGAACACCGACCCTGCCTTCCGCATTCCACATTCCTCACGTTTTTTTTTTTTTAGCGCGTCGCAAACAAAGCACTTGAAGTGAAACTTTCGTTGGCTTTTGTCGCTTTTGTCTTAACTTAACTTTGCAACGAGAGCGCGCCGCGCTGCAGTTGCCAACTGCAGTTCTAATAACAGGAAAAACAGACACGAGACATAGAGACACAGCGAGAAAGAGAGATCAAGAGGTAGGCAGAAGAAGCAACTGAATCCTGCGGTTCGTTCAGCAACGACTTCAAGATGCTCTGCACAAGGTTTGAGAGCAAAAAATAAAAGTCTCCTTAAGAAGTTATTGTTTATTAAGTTCAGAAGATTGGAAGTTAGAAAAATACTTTCGTTCTTATAGATAGTAAAAGTCAAAGTATTTAAAAAACAAACTATTAACTTTTATATACATAATTTTTTCTCCCTTTTGTGTAATATTCCTAATGCTTTAGATTTCATTGTTTTTCTTTATTTATTGCTTCAATATTGTTCTCTCTCTCTCAAACGTTTGACAGTTTGACTTTCTGATAACCATAAACCATAAACGTTTGATTGTTCTTTGATTTCTTTTAGTTTTATTCCGCTCATCCTCCATTTGATAACTTCGTTTTCACGTTATTGAATAGAAGTCAAACTTAACTTGACTTCTCCAACCACATTTGTTTCAAAAGCAGGGTATTTGAAGTGATACAAAAGTTGCTGGCAGCGCAAACATCATCATCTTAACATTTTAATACTTACTATATGGCGTCGCGTCTGCAACGACTGTGTACATTATATGTATGTATGCATGGGTATGTTTGTATGAAGTAAAAAAAGTTTTGTGGCAACTTTTTGCATAGAAGTTTTAAGTTGCAAGTACCCAGTTGCAAGTACCTAGTTGCAAGTACCTAGTTGCTAGTTGCAAGTTGCAAGTTGCAGTTGGATGCGTTACTTAATTTGCTTACTTTCAGGTTTTACACAACGATGTAGACACGTTGATTACCCTGGCAGGCAAGAAAATATTGTAAACAAGCTCGCAGCTTGCCCTGGCAACCCTGTTCGCTAATGCGGATTATGAGCCAGGTGCAAGTCGAAGCTAAATGATGAAAGGGAAAGGCTATCAGTGAGTTGAGGGAGAGGGGGGGGGGGGTAGCCAACTGTTTGCTAAGCGGATTGGCATCTTGGGCGCATTCTGTTGTCGTCTTGTACTTATGTCATTCGGTGTTTGGCATTTACCAAATACCACTCGAGGAGGCGGGGCGGAAATTGTTTGCGGGTTGAGTTTGTTTGTAAATTTCAGCGCATTTGCTTTTAATGCGCTAAGCTCCGTTTCCGATTGTTGTTGCTTGATACCTTTGCCTAAACATATCGATAGTCTCCCAAAACTCATAATAGGCCGAAAATGTTGATGCTGTACAAACTTGAGAAAACTTAATTAAATATTGTCAATCATTGAAAAAACTGTTAGATAGATTTGAAAACGAAATGAAATTGACTATTGGAATAACAAATAAATATGTATACATATTCAAGTTTGTTGCTAACTTCGTTTAAACTTGAGTTAAAGAAGCGCTTAAGCAGCATCGCAAAGATTGAAGCTAAAAGTTGCCCAACTGAATAAATGAATGCCCATCAATTATACAAAACACAAAATTGCAGACACACAGAGAGACCGCAACACATGCACAAATAAAAAGAAAATAGCAAGAAAGGGAGAGAGAGAACGAGTATTTGAATGTTTATGTCGAGTTGTTGTGGAATAGTTTTGAATAAAAGCACCCATATCAGCTGTCATTCATAAACGGACCGCACAACATATGCACATTACAGTTTGTTTCTAGGGTCAGACTTGTAGTTAGTTGTCTTTTTTGGGATCAAGAGAACCATTTGGCTATTTTTTGATGGAGAAGGGTCCAAAACTGTTGCTGATTGCTCTCTCTATCTCTATCTGTCTCTGTGTGTGTGTGTGTGGAGAAAGCTTTAATGGGGTAGTATAAGCTGGTAGTTCTTAAGCTCAAAACAAAGATAAGTTAGTTGCGATAAGGAAGAAGCTATAATCAACATTGATTACTTTTTATAATATATCGAATCTCCAAAATTTATTTTTTATAGGGCATCTGATTGTTTAGCACTTGCCACTTGTTGCGCTGCTCCCTTGCCAGTTTCTAATTAGTGTGGAATTTTTGTATACACAATCTTCATTATTTTGTATTTTGTATTATTTTTCTTTGTGTATATATTTGGGTTGACATGGGGACCACCCAGGCAGGCAGGCTGGCAGGCAGGCAGTTAGCAATCCTTTAGAGTCCATAACCTTCAAAAGTAGACATCATGAATGTGTATTTGGAAAAAGCTAAAGGGATTTTTTTTTGCCTGCTCGCTAACATTTGAAAGGTGCGTAAATGAGAAATTCCTTTGCCCTAACAAATGACAGATACTGCTTTGGGTTAAGGTAGGCAAAAAGAGAAAAAGATAGAAAACCTTTTCACTAGCTAGCAAACATTTTTTTCCCCTCCAGTAGAAATGTTCCTTTTGAAAACGTCACCTTTTGGAAAAGTGCGCAAGTTGTCTGTTGGCAGTTTTCAGCTAGCAGCAAACAGTAAACAGTTATAAGAGTGAAGGAGGAGGTGGAGGAGATCGTTAGAGCTTTTCGTCAGTTCGTCATGCCATATTAGTAATAAAACTTTTTTGGAACCAACTCTCATCCCACGCTTAACAATTTTCTAAATATCAACAAAGCTGTACGAAAGTTTTGTGTCGCCTTTTTGTGTGCTGGCATTCACAGCAGGTATTCAAATGTACATACATACATACACAAAGAGCGAATGAGAGAGAGAGGGATAGAGAACAGGATAAAACGAAGGGGAGGCAAAAAATGCTGGTACTTGACAGGTGTTGGTTGAGAGAAGGTTTTATTTGTGTGCGGTCCTCACTAACAAGATAAATCATTAGGTTGCCCTCGAACTCAATTTGACTGCTGTCAATTGAGTGCTATTTGTTTTTGTTATTGTTGTGTGTTGCGTTGTGTTGTGTTGTGCGGTATGTTGTGTATTGTGTTGTGCTTTATGTTTTCGTTTGTGTCATAATCGATATCCAATTTGTGGTACATTTGACAGAATTGTCATTAGAATCTACAAGCTTATGACTTTGACATTAATACACATTTAATATGGTGACAAAAGCAATGCAACAAGTCACACAGAAGCATAGAGAGAGGAAGAGAATAAGTAAGATGGCTCTAGTCGAGAAATCCCGACTAGACGATACCCTAAACCCTATGCTTTACGCATAAGTTCTTAACTTAATATCAATGTTCCATATCTCCGCTGTTTTTCAACCGATTTTCATAAAAATTTCACAGATTTTCATTATTTTGTTTAATGTTTCAAACGCCGTCCCAACTTTTCCAAGTTTTCCATATTCAAAATTTGGTTGTTATCGATCCCATGTGTATTTTGGAAACGGGAAGAGTTATCGAACATCCAAAACAAACTTGTACTGCCTAGGAATTTGGCCAGCTTATGTTCCAAATATGAAGTCTCTAGCTCTTAAAGTCTGTGAAATCGACGTACAGACGGACATGGCTATATCTACTTAGCTGTTGATGATGCTGATCAAGAACACATATACTTTATGAATTTTGAGTTGCAGGAAATACAAGGAAAATTATTAATTTTCTTGTCTTTCATACCAAGACTTTACACTTTCTTTATTGAAACATTGCATTTAGTAACATTATATTTCTACTTTTTATTTAACGTTCTCTTTCTAGTTGCAAAATCGCTCAGTTTGTTTAGGTTGTCCTTAATAAGCTCAACCTTTCTATTACGTTTTATCATCCTTTCCGTTTTGCTGCTCATTTTGCGCTAAGTTCTAATTTTTCATCTTATTACGAGCGTAGTCAATTTAGGATGCAATCGCGCAAATATGATTATTCGTTTCTGCTTTTACAACGTTGAGTTGAGTTGAGTTGATTTGATTTGATTCTCTGCTCTGGACTTTAGCAAATCCAAACGCCAGACAAGTAAAAAGTCTTACTCTTCTCACACTTATTATGACGTTTGTTAAAGGTAAAAGTGGCTTCATTTTCATTGATAGACGATGACAACTTTGTTGATTAGTTACAGATCCGATTGATGCCTTCATGATTTTTAGTGTATGCTGCATATAAATTTTTATAAGAGTTATAAAGATTTAAGGACCCTCATATTCTTTCTTTTTCAGGTGTCTTTAACTCTTTCATCGTCGTCGTCGTCGTTCACATTTTTATGTCACACTTAGAAAGATCTATTAGGGTAAGCCAAACCAACAAACAATCTTGACCAGATACTTATTTCATGACTCTTAAGGCCAACACACGTACACATGGTCATAAATAGAATCGTCATTTGTTTGATTACCCAAGTACCTTACCTTACTACACACCCCTTACCTACCGACCCACTTCATACATACCTATGCTGAAATGCAATGAAATATAATTCTTATTGAGCCCATCTCTTTGCGAACTAATGAAAATCAACAAAACAAACTAAGAAGCTTTAAACATTTCGAATCTTTTAGCTTCTTCAAAGCTTCCTTTCAATTCCCTTAGACATATAGTATGTGTGTGCAAGAAAAACGCCAGAATCCCATTGGGAAACCAATAAAAGTGTAAAGCAAAAAAAAAAAATGCGACAAAAAAACACGAAGAAAAGGCGAAAAACGCAAAAGACGAAACAGAAAAATCATAAAAACGATATGAAATTTATGCGCATATTTCATTTCCTTTGGCTTTGCCTCTTGGAACATTTTGCTTCCTGCAGACTTGCACCCAAAGGTGAAGAGCATACACACTCACACGCAGTTAGGGGGTGAAAGTGTAGCAGTTGGATGCTTTCTGGAAGAAGCATCTTTTTCTTAAGCATCGGTTTTTGCTGTTGTCCTTTCTTCAGACGCTCTTTATTTGAAATTTTCTCAAGATTCATTTTGAGAATGGTTTTTGCTTTTTATTTTGTGCCATCGATATTTATATGTGTATGTGTATCTGCGTACTATGCATATAGTAAGGATATTTGATTTCGCCACAGTCTGTGTTAGTGTGGCACGTTAGTTTTAGTGTGTCTCGTGTCAAGCAACAAAAAACGTAAGTTTCCTACTTTTTCTCCTTGTGCATTTGTTGCCGGTCGAAAAGTATTAAAACTAAAGTCATTTCATGCATTACGTAACGTACATATGGTATGTCACACCGTATTGGGCATAGATGAGAGCAATTTGCTAGCAAGAAATAAAAAAATATTATGACTTCGACAAACATTTTATGGCACACAGTTAATATTTAAATTTAATGCGTTATAATTCACAAATTGTTCAAGCTTAAAATGACTATTATCGCTATTATTTGCTGTTAAAGGAACTAAAAATATGTTTTTAAAACCAAGAACAACTTTTTGAATGTAAAAAAAAGAAAGTATGCTTAAGTTTTATATTGATAATGAAAATGTTGCTGACATTAAATATTTAATTCTCCTATAAAAACACATTTTCATTGATGCAAATTCACTTCGAAGCGCCATTCGGTTTAATTTCTATGATTGCATTTTTTGTTGTTGTATTGCGGCAGGCTTTTATTCTAATATGACTTGATTTTGGTCTGGGTTCACAGTTAGCTTGCAAATACTTGACCCTATCTCTTTGTCAATATATGTTTATACGTTTGTATGGGTATATATGTATGTACATATGCATATTGATTCGGACTACAGTGCTAAAGGCGTGCTTTACCTTTTCACTACCCTTACTCATTTTAACTCTCCACGATTCGTTAGTACTCTTTTTACTTCAGCTACATAATAGACGTGTGTGTGGAGAGGAGAAAAACGGAGAGAGAGAGGGAGAGAGAGAGAGAGAGAGGGAGAACACATATTGCAGTTTACGCCGTTAACATCGTAAAATGTTTGTCGGTGAACATGGCATAACCCACATAGATATGGTCACGCCTCCCATTCCAATATAATAGTCTTTTAGTCCTCTCTCACACACACACACATACACCCTTGCACACACACAAACACAGACTTACCATGTTATGTTATGTTATGGATGTCAGAAGAGTACGACTTTTTCTTAGGAAGAAGCATCCACATACACAGACACACACACGCACACACACACACACAGCTGCTGCAGTTATTATGCGCCCTCCCCTTAACAGCGCCCGGTTTTTCCACGTTTTATGCATTCCATGTGCAGAAAAAAGAAAAGAAAAACAAGCAGAAGAAAGCGAGAGAGAGATAGAGGGGGGTAGAAGGGGGAAAGCACTAGGAGTAGATAGTAAATTTTAGGTTTATGCGGCACTAACAATAACCTGAACTGGCCAACAACCCAACGGGGAACAACCAACCAATCTACACAGAGAGAAAAAAAGTTTAACAAAAATGATAATCAAATTATGAAAATCACGAACCACATGTCTTCATATTAGTTGAAAGAAATGTCTATAAAAAACTTAAATTATGTTCTTACAATCTTAGTTTAAGAACAAATTAACTCAAATCAAGTTCAACTCAACTTGAATTAAGATAGGCTTTCAGCTCAAGCTTAGCTACTTTCATTCTTAGTAAAAGATCCAGTTTTAGTTTAAGTACAAAGTACATGATTTTTTCGCTCTGTGTATGCTCTCTCTTTTAGTACTAGCTACAGGGCTTCCTTTACATTCTACGCTCATGAATGTCTTCCTTTTCTTCTTCTTCTTCTTTCGCCTCAGGCTGTTTAACTTATTAAATTAGATTGCCTGTGGTGCCTAGCTATTAAAGAAAGACAGAGAGAGCGACCGAGAGAGAGAGAGAGAGAGAGAGAGAGAGAGAATTGCACATTAAGGCATCAAATTGCTGCCTTATATATAAAGGCGCGATTTACTGTGCCCCAAAAGCTAAAAACATTATCAAAAACGCTGGCTAATTTCAACTTTGTGCCCCCAAAGCGCCACACACACAAACACACATACAAAGAGATAGGTTTTACCACCCGCCCACCCATTCAGCTAGTGTGTTTGTTTGTTTATTTGTTTGTTGAGGGTCCAGAGAAGCATTCGTCGTGGAGTGAAAGTATGCAATAATTTACGCCACAATAACGCATAAATCTGTCAAAGTTGCTTAAAAATTAAATAAAGATAAATAAAATGCACGACAAAGGCGCGTTCAAGCGCATCAAAGTGATGAAGGGACACCGAAGGGAGGCAGGGGGGAAATGGAAACTCGAAACTGAAGCAAAGGTAAAGCACGGGGGTGTGGGTATGGGTGTGTGTGTGTGTGTGCGTGCAAGCAATGCGTACACAAAAATAAACAAATAAAATCCACAACAACAAACGTGTAGAGGAAAGAGGCGGGGCGGTGAATGAATCGTGCGTTGCGGTGAGGGGAAGAAGAGGGGAGGTGTTGCTGCTGCTACCGCTGGACAATAAGTAACATCAAGGGGAACAACTAAAAGACGGACAGCAACAAAAAAAAAAAAATAAAAATTACGTATACGTTTAACTAAATAAAATTCTCAAAGATGGACAATAGAAAAATGTGCTTGGCTATAACAAAAAAATTGTTGAATTTAATTTATTCACTTTTTTGTTGCTTCTTCTTCTTCATCATTATCATCGTTTAGTTCCTCATGTGCTCTTTTTTTTTGTGAAGTAAACAAATTAAATTATTTGCCATTAATTGTTTTTTTTTTTTTTTGCTTTTTTCTCTTTCTGCTCTGGGATTTCAATGATGAGCAAGAGGGTGAAGAAGTGGGTGGAATGGGTGGCGCTTAGCTTCATCAACAGCTCATCAAAATTGTCTAATTTGTGTGTTGATTTAAATACTCGACGACCAAGTCGTTAAGTCGCCAGCAAACAAATCGAATTCGTCGAGTTGAGTTAAGTTGAGTTGAGTTGTGGCGGCACATAAAAAATAATATAAATGTTAAATGTTGCCCCGCCAAAAGTTTTTTTTTGTGTGTGTCGGAATGACTTTTTTATAGGGCCATATTTTTCATGTTTCTATGGGCAATTCTTGAATGGTTTTTCCTCAGCGAACTGCCATAAACAACAACAGCAACAACAACGAAAACAACAACAACAAAAACAATCGTCATTGCGGTTGAAAGAGTTTTGGTTACAAACTTGGCGGCAATAGTCATAAAAATAAAAATCCATACGCATAGAGTTATAGTATTTTGTTTTGGTGTTGTCGTTGCTTGGATTTAACTGCCAAAGCTAATGGTAGAATGAGCTAATATTGCAAATAACAACGAATATTTTAAACAACATTCATACGAAATTTAATTGCCAACAACAAAAGGGGCATGTCGCTCGGAAATCCAATGAGTTTAAGGAACAATAACAAACAAGATCTGAAGGCAAAGAATTTAAGACATGTTGCAAAAAAAAAGTTATGGTAAACAATGAAAAAATCTTTAGAAATGAATAAATTGATTTTATGTGTTTTTTCTAGTAAGCTAATATAATGAAATTATTATATCTTACATGAAACTACAAACATATTTATTTATCTCTTTTCTATCTAATCTATTCAGAATGAATTTTGCTTGAAATTGTATAAAAAATAAATAAAATGAACAAAGCTTAAAAGTCAAAGAACATCAACTGAAAATTGCTTTTGTAATCATTAAAATATATATATATTTGGGTTTATTATAAATTGCAATGCATATTCTTTTGTTTTGTGTAGCTTTTGTTTAAAGTTTTGAATTAAAATTAAAGTTTTGTTTCTCATAAATTTGATTTGCAGAAATGTGTTTTAAATACCACAAGAAAAAACATCAGAAACAGAGAGAAAAATCAACAAGAAATAAAAGAAAATAAAAAACAAGAAAAATCAACTTGGTACAAAATAAAATACAAACATCAAGGCCAACAACTGAGCCTGTGGGGCATCATGTCGTGTCCAGGCCACACATCACATTCAGTTCTAGTAACGCCTTACGTTTACCATTCCCCCCTACTCCAACCCCTACCACTCCGTATGCCACTGTCGTTGCCCCCGCAGAACCATCAAGCTGGCCAAATAATTAGTTTTGCATTTTTAACTACCGAACTGTGCCCAGCGGGTGGCAAAAAGGGCTAGCGGTATGTAGTAGTAGGACTTGTTGGACTTGTCCGACTTGGACTCGTTTCGGAAGATTGAGATTGGATTGGGTTTTTGGTCGAGGGCTGGGCCGCACGCACGCGCCACATTAAAATATGTGTGTGTGTGTGTGGGTGTGGCAGAGGCAAGAAAAAACAATCATACACAAAACTGCGTGCAGAAAGCAAAAAAAAAAACCAAAACCCAAACCCAAACCCAAAACGAAACGAAACGAAAACCGCTCTGAGCGTGCTGTCAATCATAAAAGCCCCAACCGACACAGTGCTGTGCAGCAGTTTGTGTACGGCGTACATTGTTTCAAAAACTAAAACACAAATGCGACCATAAACGAAGTTTCGTTTTTTTTTTGGCAGGCGGGGAATTTTGTACGGGAAAAATCTTTAAAGTTGGATCGTTAAAATAAGGTTTTTGTTTACCGTTTTCGTTTTTTTCTTTTCTGATCACGAGTCGAGGCGAAAATCGAACAAATCGTGATAGATAGAAAATGATTTAACTTAAGATACAATAGATAAAGACGCTGAGCATACCTTGAAAGAAATTTAAATCTTAAGTAACTTTCTTTTTTCTTTTGAAAAAATTAACTTGTCGGATAATTTTGGATGCCATTCATCAGCTACAGTTTGAGATAATAGGATTAACTATTTGAAAGTAAGGACAAAGACTCTTTTTGTTCATTTAAAATTGAAAAAGTAGTTCAAAAATAAAGATTATTTGGAAATGCTATGAAAAAAATCTAAAAGAATCGAAAAAAACTGTTTAAGGAAAAAAAATATTCGTAGAGTAGGATAAATTCTTGCAAATATTATGTTTAAATTAAAAAGCACTTTATCTAGTTTGCTATTTTAGACAAGTGTCTCGTTGATGTTGTTATTGTTGTTATATTATCACGCCACACGCACTCAAGAGACAACAACAACAACAAGAGCAACCACAACACTCTTGTCGTTGAGTTGAACGCATTTTAATGTAATTACATTAAATGAAATTACATTAAATAATAAAAGTTGCCCCGCTTGCCTGGCTTCAAAACAAAAATGCCACTCGATTTTCAACTAGTTTGTGGTATGATGGGCAGGGTGTGAGGGAGGAGCAGGAGGGTAAGGGTGATGATGATGAGATGAGGCGTAAACTAGGCATCATTGCTTTAAGTTGCTTTTTAACTAATTTGACATTTGATGTCTAATAAATAAGTTATGACAGCAAAATGTTTCTTTTTCCCCCTCTCTCTCTCTCTCTGTGTCTGTGCAACTAACTGAATTTTTGCAATTGGGCGTGGTGGTGATGACAAGGTTGGGGGGGGGGGGGTTAAAACTGTCACGTTGCTTGCCACCGTGATGGACTGTAGACGGTTAATAGCTGTTGACGGGCCACAACGAATGATGAGCGTTGAGTATTTTCTGCTTGAGTTGAGTTACGAGCAAAACCATTTTCATCACTCTTCTTCTTCTTCTGCTTCTTTTTGCGTCTTCATCATCATCTTTAACAGCCTTCTAATGATGTGCCTTTTCTTTCTCTCCCTCTCTCTCTCTCTCTGTTTCCTTTGCTGTCTCCCTCTCAAAGGTGTTGTCATTAAAAAATGATAAATACTTACAGCATGGAATGAAATGTGCGGCTTTTGGACTTTTGGTTTAAATGGCTTTTTGCGTGGGAGGTTAAAAGGGAGGAGGAGGAGGAGGCGACTGGGGCTTTGGATTCAAGAGTACTTGTCAGCAGCTAGCTAACCAACCAACCAACAACAACAACAACCAACGAACGAACCAACCCGATGACAGCGACAAATTTTTGGTTGGTTGTCGCGCTTGTCCCTTGCCAATAAGCCAAGTTTTTGCTGAGCAGACTAATTTTGAAAGATGATTGGACGTAAGCAGGCATATGAAGAAGAAACAGAGAACTTCTTGTGTGCATTGCAAAACTAGATGATGATGATGATCATTAAACATAATGATCTTGTTGATGTTAATGTTGATGATGATTAAATGGAACTGACTTGCAGAAAGCGCAAGCTAGTGTCTACTATATAAAACGTGAACGTCAAGATGAAGTTATCATTCACCTACACACAAACACACACGCACAACTGGCGCCATAGACTTTGAATAATGACTTGAAGTCATCCGTCATTGTGATAAACATATTGAGGAAAATGGCTGCTTGTGAAAAGTGAAAAGCTTTATCACAAGTTACAAGTGCGGCAATTTATTAGTTCGTCTCTTTTCTTCTCTTTTCTTTCTCTTTCATCAACTATAAGAACTTTACTTGAACTAGTTGGGAACTAGTAGAAGAGCAGAGGCAATATGTTTTTTAAGAAGGTCAAACGAAACAAAGTATAAAACTTGACTGCAAGTAAAGCTTCCCTTAGTACAAAACTATGTTCTCTTAAGTATTGTATATGAATCTTTAGTTAAGTTACTTCATAATTGTTATAAAATTCTTCTGGTGTTTGACATTTCTGAAATATTTACAACAATCAGAAATGTTGATCAACATTTATTTTATTATTGTTCAATTTGTGTGTTTCAATAACTTTGGCTTGAAAACAACCAAAAATACTGTAATTAAATCAACTCAATCAATTTGAAATGCTGCTGCTCGTTTGGAAAGTCACACACAAACAATTGTTGTTCTTTCGAACAACACAAAAAACGAATGCTTGTTGTTGTTGGTTGTTTTCCAGGCGGAGAGTCGATAGATTGATTCAATTAAAATCAGCATGGTGCATATCAAAAAGTTAGCCATGCTATCAGTTAGGTCGATCTGTCTATGATTGGCTTTAACAAAAGTCTGATTGGAATTTGAAGCACACACACACACACATATATACACATACATATGGTATAGATAACGTTAGCTGGAACTGTTGTTCATATTGTTGTTGTTAATGACACATATCAAACGTCATGCTGCGACACATTTGGCCTCTAAGTGGAGCACAGTACAGGCAACAGCAGCAGCACAAACAATAACAACAAACACATGTAGAGCATGTTGCGCCACCACACGAGCCATTTAAGCCCAAAACAACAAAGAACTTTGTCTATGCAACCAAGCAGATAGTAGTACACAAAGAGTGAGTGTGAGGGGGGGTGGAGAAGTTGGTGGTATGCACTGCGGGACTGCAGGCGTTGCATTTACAAGGCATTTGCTTTGAATTACACATGCAGACAAGCAGACAAGCAGGCAGGCAGGCAACCGAGCAGACAAGCAACAGCAGCAACAAGGGACAGTTATTGAAATCTAGCCGAAAAAAAGAAATCAAAAACAACAACAAAAGCAGCTAAATGAAAGTGATGGCGGCAGCAAATACCCTGTAGAATAGGCCTTAAAGGATTTTCACTTGAAAAAATGATATATCTTGGTTTTCACAATAAGTTAGGATTGTCAAGGAGTTCCTTTAAGGATTTTCACTTGTAAAAATTATATATCTTGGTTTTCACAATAAGTTAGGATTGTCAAGGAGTTCCAATCAAGGCCTTAAACCATTTAAGCTTTATTGTGATAGCGAAAATATTTTACTTTCCACTTTCATAGTAAAGAATAGCGAAATTTGTTGCCAATCGCTTTAAGAGAACCTAAGATTTACTTTTTAGTTAGTGAAATATTTTTTATTTGGTTTATTTACAAACATTTAACAACTTTCACTCTCAATGTAAGCGCATTCAATGTGTTCTATAAACTTTTGGGTAAGTTGTTTTCTAGGGTATGAAAACGATGACATTAAACGGCTAAGAGAGGAGAAGCCAGGGGCTGTGTATGCCGCATGGGAATGCATGGGAAAGTCTAAAAACACGCAACGCAACGCGCAACGCGACGCAGCGCAGCGAAATGAAAATTGATTTGTTATGAAAGTCGCCTTGTGTCTCATGTGTGTTGCTGTTGTTGGTATTGTCAGATTAGGTTGGGTTGATTATGATCAATGGCTCTTTAACTTTGTTACCCATACAAGCACATATATATATATATTTTTCCCATATTTTAATATCAATATTTATATATATATATGTGTGTGTGTTATTATTGTTTGTACGTGTTTGTTTGTCTTTGAGTTCCATTTGTTTTTCATTGTTTCATTCTCACATCTGTACGATTTTATTCTGTCATTCGTAAAGTTTGTTCGTTGTTCGTTGCGCTAATGAACTTAATTGCTTGCAATGGGACTATTAACAGTTAACTGCGCGAGCCTCGCACTCAAAATACTTAATGACAAAAAAAAAACCAAATAAAAATATATATATACATTATATATAGCTAACCAAATCATTCACACATTCGTTTGCACACACTTCACAACACACAAAAACAACAAATGAATGTCATTACGTCCATTTGTTTGTTTGTTTTTGTTAGTTGTTTTGTTTGCTTGCTTTTTTTTTTGTTGTTTGTTTTTTTTTTGGGTCTTCTTCAATTCTTTACACCCTTTTAATTGTAATTGTCGGAAATGTTGAGCTTTGCTTGCACAACATTAAAGAGTTGTGTGTGTTTGATTTGAGTTAAGTTTTTGTTAAGCTTAATCAGAGTCAAGGTTTAGCTTTTCCGGATGTTTGTTATACAATTTTTTAAGCTTATCGAATATTAAATACAATCATTCAAAAATGACTTCTACTTAATAGTGAATTGCAAGCTAAAAGAAGATTGCTGTAAAAGTTTCAGCTTAAAAGCTCTTTTTGGGTTTGATAACATCAATCAGTTAGTACAAAAACTTTCCATAACTGTCATACTACTTAAACCTATATAGTAACAATTAATGGTGAATACGAAACAATTTGTAAATATGGTGCTGCATGCCGCATTTCATGCTCATTGAGAATGCACAACACATGCAACGCATCAACATATATTAAACGTTGCAACAACAATGACGATCCCTCATAGTATTATGTAGTCTAACCGCAAAAAGCCTTTTTCGTATGAAGGGGCGCCACGCATGCGTGCCCCAATGTAGGCAAAGCGTCTCCAATTGTTTGATTGTGCCTAACTAATTTCGCTTTCGTTATGCGATGATGTTGCGACTCTTTGTTATATGTTTTTTCTCTGTTATTGTTGTTTGTGTTTGTGTTGTTGTTGTTTTGTATTGTCAATGTTTGTTGGCAGTTTGAGTCTAAATGTCTTGTAGTTTAGGGCTATTATGTATAATTTACTGGTCATTAAATGCGTCCGCATAATAACCACAGAAATAGTGGGAATTGTCTCTATATAGGACTGGCTGAAGGGGTGGGGTTTGGGGTTGGGGGGATATAATAATAAAAGCACACTGCGAATGGTTATGCTAATGGTTATCGTTGTGTGGTTTCAGTAGTAGTTCTTCTACATATAAATGGGAGCAAACCATCCAACGAGTGCAACGACCCACAAAATCAGTTATCTCTATCTCGACAGATCCGATAGCCTCGATTCAAATGGAATTACATTCAGCTACACCCGTTTTCACAAATCGATGTCTCACATTCGTGCCACACACACACAAACACACACACATATACGTACATACGAAGTGAATCAAGTGCTTGCAGCTGTGCTTTGGCCTCACTAAAACTTTGTTGTCAGCAATTCAAATATGATTTTTTACCTCTTCCCAAGCAGAGTATGCATATTTTGTTGAGCAATCTGTCACGTTTAACTATATATATGTATATCTGAGTAAAGCTTTTTAGATGTGATATGTATCAATATATATCTCATATCATTGGTTACTTTATGAAACTGAGCGATAGATTAGATTTTACTAAGACGAAACTTAAATCGGAAAAAGCTTTCTTAAAGGTTTTCAATTTTCTAAGCTGATAGTGTATATATGACAAGAAACTTGTGTTCGATGTTTCTTATATCAATAAGCACATAAATATATACATACATACATACATTCCATACAGAAACGACGAATCAAAGCAAAAGCCTTGTCGAACTGAAGGTCAGCGAGACGACACACAAAATGCTTTGAGAGAGAATTGACAGCCTGACTAATAATCAACAGAAAATGCATTGACAAGCCCCAATCTACGATTAGAAGTGGTTTGTGCCAGACAGCCAGCCAAAGTCTATTCTGTGTAAAATCGTACAGTTTGAAGGGAGGGTGGAGCGGGGGGACTGTGGACACATGTCAAAATAGATTCGTTACTCGACGTACCTGCAATGAAAAGAAAAAAAAATTGAATGAATAAAATTGATTGTTAAATATTAAAAAGGCAGCTAAAACGTCAAATATAGCTGAGGCAGAGAATAAATAAAATTCGTTTCGGTAATTGTGACAAGAGCTCACCAAAAAGCCAAGAGGATAACAGAAAGAGAGGAAAACACGTACAAAATATAACGTATACGACGTGTGAGCTAAGTGATACCCTACACAAGGATACAAGCTATGAAACACTTCTATATATATGTTAACTTAAGCTGTATAATAAGTATCGAGAAGTTCTATATGAAATATGCTTTGCTCAACTCTCATCATCATCAGCACATCATGCTCTTTATGTATGCTTAAAGGGTATTCAAAAATAAATGTCTAAATTGGAAAATAATATAATCAATGTGTGGGTTGGCTTGGCTGGCTTTGAAAGGCATGTTTCATGTACTTACAACAAATTTTCATAGCTTCTCGTTTTCATTTTCGTTTTCATTTTCATTTTTTCTCTTCCCTTCTTTGCCGTTTTTTGTTATTTCTGTTTTTTTTTTTTGTATGGACTTTTAATCAAAAGACAAACGGCTGGACGACACACTGAACACTAACTGACACACACACTCATGTTGTATCGCATCTGTTTGTGTGTGTGTGTGTGTAGGTATGTATGTTTGTAGGTCATGTATGACGGACGTATCGTAACCGTAACCGTAATCCGTATCGCAGGGTTCAAAAGGTTCACGACGCGGCATCGGCACGCCATGTCCAAACACACACACACACACACACATGCATATATATACAAACATGAACTTATTAAAGGCAGCTAGATGTTGGTATACGCCCACAAAACAAGAGCCTAACCCATAAGCTAACGACTTTGAAGCAATACCCTGCCGGCCTAACAGCTAGATGAGCGATTGCTGATTTCGAATCGTAATCCTAATAATAGAAATTTTCTATGTGAAAGTAGTTTGTTGTTGTTAATATTTGTTAACCCTTTAATGCAAATACTATTGAATGGATTGTAATGAAACTTTATAACAATATAACTTATACATTCGAACATTGTTTAACCATCTTTAGTGGGAAACGAACAAACAGCAAGCTGAGATGTGTTTGTAATCATGCAAAGGAAAGACGAATTCAGTTAGAAGTTCGATACAAAATAATACAATTGTGCTGGCTTTGCTTTCTGCTTTAAATGTAATTAAACTAATGCACAATCTTTCAGTTATAATTTTAAAGAAACTCGCAAGAATAATATTAATATTCAATACAATTGAACATATTTTGCATAGTTTGTTATTGTTTCTAGATGTTTTTTTTCTCTCTTCTATTTTGCAACTAATTAATATTTTTATCTCAATGTTGGAGGTTTCTTTTAACATTTGTACTTTTTATTAGAATGTACGTAACTATTTTCATTGTGTAGCAAAAATTACTAAATCAAATTGATAATTGTACTCTTTTTAATATCGAGAAAATATGTATGACATTAAGTTGGCCGAAGTTATTGAGAATTTATAATAATATTCTTTTTAATATCGAGAAAATATGTATGGCATTAAGTTGGCCGAAGTTATTGAGAAACTAACTTTACTGTTAAATCAGCTTTAAGAACATTTTTGCTTCGTTGCTCTTTCAATGCCTCACATAGTGTCTGTCTGTCGTTCTTTGGTTCTTTTTTTTTTCATTTATTTTTTTTCTGGTTTTTTGTTTCATTTTGGTTCATACACTTTGATTGCTTTCCATGTGGCGTCATGTACTACAACACGTTATGTGTCGGCGCTGAGCTTAGGCTGACCCCAAACCCAGTTCCACTTTTAGTTTGTATCTGTATCTGTATCTGTTTGTGTAACTGTATGTGTGTATCGTGGTACATTGGTATAGTTAAGTGCGCTGTTTGATGTGACCTTTGACACGGCAATGCGACCAGCAACTGCCAATTATGCAATATACAGAAATGCTTAATTAATAAAAGCAAAAATGAATCACGTTATTTACATTTGGCTAAAACCAAAACGTGCTTTTTTGATTGAAAACAAAAGCACTTAAAAAAAATAACCAGTAAAAATTGTTCACAACTGAAACTTACACTGTAACTGAATAAAGTACAGAAATGATTTACTGTAGCTTATTTGGATCCTAAGTTTAAGTTGAAAAAATGGCTTTTAGATTGAAAAAAAGGTTTTTAAAACTCATTTGGTGTTTCACCAAAACAGACTTGCTTTAAGCTTTAGAGAGAGACTGAGGGTTTTGGGTTGGGAAAGGGAGTGAAAATTTTAATTTTCTGTGAAAATTGCCGGCTATAAATTACATATTGCCTAGCCACGCAGCGAAGCGGCACATAAAACATTTTTTGTGTATTGTCGTGTAAATGGCTAAAACCCAATACTTCGCCATCTCTTTTCTCTCTTTTAGAGCCACCCATTGCAAATGGCCATTAGATGAATGAATGAGTTTTGGTAGCTCTGTGAATGTGAGTGTGAATGAGTTAGTAGAAACATACTATATATATGAAGCGGCTGGATGACCTTGTCATAAACTAAATTGAAATATCGCCAGCAGCAAAAAATAATAATCAACTATCGAATGGCAATAAAACAATATATTAGAGTAATAAAACAAAATATTTCATCGTACATATATCATAAATTTATTGAAAGGATGTGAAAACTATTTAATTGATTTAAGTATTGAACAAATTTACAAGTTTTCAAGTTTCTCAAAGGATTTATGTTAAGCAATCACGTTTCCTTTCAGCGCACTGAAAGTTATGGCACTCAAATCATTATTCAAACGCAACTTCAACTAGTAGTAGCATTGAATATTGATTAGCAATAAGTGATTGATAGTTGTCAATAGTTGAAATATAATATGCATTAATATCAAGTTCAAGTCGAATAATTGTATATGCGCCAAGCAAGGTTTTAATGTGTCGAAGCATTCCAATTTGCGATTCGATTTGATTTGATTAATGATAATAATAATTCCATTCCAAACATTCTTATTACACATTAATTGCGCATTGAGTACAGTTATGAGGCCACTCATGTGCCTCCTTCTCACACATACATAAACTATATATATTATTGCCACACATTGATAACAGACGCTGCTTGGGGCGCAAATAGCGAAGAACTCACGCTTTGAATAATGCATAAGAATACTTTTTGGTAAGTTTAGCAGCTCTGAACGCAAATTTAGCGTGTGTGCAAAAATCCCTTGGGCTTAGCTTAGCTTTTGGGGCACATGGAAATCGCAACAAGTCACACACACACACACTTAAGCAAAAAACTCGAATTTTAAAGGGGAACTCGCCAAACAAACCAAATACGTATAAGAAAGAAAAAAAGAAGCACAGCTGTTGCTTTCAATTCCCTTGAGAAAGTAATGAGCTCAGCATATAAAATATACAAACAAAATAGCACACACACACACACACACAGGCACACACACAAACATACGCCCACATAATTAACACTTTGGTTGACTGGTAAATAAATATTTAGCATGTGTATGCACAACACACACACACACACACAACACAACACACACAAAATACAGCACAAAAGCTGCCTGTCGAAGTCCGACAAACAAAATTTATAGCATGCTAGAAATAATAGTGGAACTTGATGTGGCAACAATGTGAAAAAGTTGCCACACATTCACAGACACACACACCAGCGCACCACACATGTGCCCCACTTACAGCTTGGCTTACATATTGTTGTTGTTGTTGTTGTGGCAGTAGCAGCAACGCCTTCGCCTTGCTTATAGTCTAATCAATGATTAGTATGCCCCTTGGCCTGGTCTTCTACTTCGACTGCCAATCAACGATGCTGCTTGCCAGCCAACCGATAAAATCTCATGCAACTTACACACACACACTCGCACACACACACACGAGCACTTTTGTATATGCATATAAATAAATGGACAGCATGTTAAAAACTGTAGCAAAAACTTGCAATTATTTGCAACTCAGCGAAAATCAAATACTCTGCTCTATATTTTTTTTTAGATAGTTGTCGAGTTTGAAAACAACTTTAACAACCAACTAAACGTATTTGAAAATGTAGAGAAAATATTTAAAAACACTTTAAAGTTGTATAAAAAGAATCCTTCTTTCACAAGTATCCATAAGTAACCAAAAAAGTGTTTCTTAAGTTCGCTTTTAATAAATCATCTATGGTGAAAATTGCATTAAGCTTAGAATCCACACATGCTTCACACACACACACACAGAGGCTCAATAACATATTCAACACACAGTTACACGTACTAACCAAAACAATTAGAATATTCTTAGGGCGAGGGGGGGCTGGGGAGGGGCTGGGAATGCGTGTATAACATGGCTAAAAAGTTCGAAAGGCGCAAACAATGTTGATTAAACCAAAAGTTTGAGTTTGCCTTTGCCTTTGCCAATGCAATTCAGCCAGAAGAAGAAACCAGATGAAGTAAGAGCAATCAAACAAGGAGTAGGAGCTACACACACACACACACACACACACGCAAGAGCAACTTTAGTTGGGCGAGAACAAAAAGGCAAGGAAATGAACCAGACCGGAGGAGTTAAACAAACACATATACAACAACTACTACATAAGTGTGGGTTGCGGCGTTTCGTCAACCCACACACACACCAAGACACACCAACACACACACACACACACTTGACTATTGGCTAAATAGAGCTCACGTCAAGAAACTGAAACCAAAACAAAACCAAACGAACCCAACTGAACCGCATCGCATTGCACCGAACCGAACCGCACCGCACCACATCACATGCGTTGCACAAGCTTTATGGATTTCCCTTTAACATTTTTTCCGACTTTTTTCTTCTCTCCTTTGTTTTCTTGAACTTTTTTTTTATTTTTTTTTTTTGGGCTGTCAGTCGCAGCGGCGGCTATATTGTGGCTGTGGCTGTGGCAATGGCTATAGCTATGGCAATGGCAGTTCCGGCTTGCGTCTTACAAGCTTTGCGGCAAATATTTTTCTTTTGTGCGACCAACTCAACTGGGCCCGGAAAAAGGCAGTCAACGCGTACACAATCGGTGGCGCGTCCCTTGACTCTCTGTGTCTTAGATGCTGATAACGCACAAGCTTTTGCTGTAGCTGTAGCTGTGTGTGTTTGTGTGTGCAACTGGTGGAAGCTTATCCATATTAGTCGAAGAAAGAGCGAGAACGCAAAGCAAATCGGATGGTGTCATTGTCGGGTGATCAACAACAGCTTGAACTTATGAGATCATAAAGCAGAGGAAATTGCGTTTGCTTCAAGAAATATGAAGAAGCTTGAAGAAACTTTCAGAAAATCGAAAAAGATATTTTATAATGCACAAACTTAAAGCCCAACTGGTTTGGTTATATAATTAAAAGAGCTGACAAATTTCTGTCAAAACCGTCAGTTAACCAGGCTAGCTAGGTGGCGCCACTTAATGGTCCAGCTCGGTGTTGATAGGTGTCAAAAACATATAGAGAATGATGCATTCAGTTAGTCAGATAACTGATTGACGTCACACTGAGTGCATTTTGGTTGACACACGCACGTGACATATAGGGACATTGTGTGCCTTCTGCCTTCCTTCCTTCTTCCTTCCGTTGTTGTTCTTTTTCGCAAATATAAACGCCACCAACACACAACACACTAAACACACACGCTGTGACGCATTGTGTGTCAATATTTTAGAATGTTGCTGCTGTCGCATGCCTCAAATACCGGGTGCCTCAATGCCGATTGGCCCAGTTTCTCTCCACACAACGTTGAATGGAAAAGAGTGGTGGGGTGGCAAGGTAGCCTGCATGAACTGACGTTTTTGAAGTAGATGGTTAGGTGCCTTTGGAGGGGCACAACTGAAGGTGTTTGTTCTCATGTGTGTGTGTGTGTGTTTATGCAAAGTGACTTCAAAAAGGATTTCAAACGAATTTGTTATGCGCATTTTGATGTCATTATCCTTAAAAGTCATTGGCCTCCTCGACTATCGTTTGGCTGTGTCTCAGTCTAAGTCTCATCATCATCATCATCATCATCGTGTATCTTCCCGATTACCCCCAGCTGCTTTACTTACGCGAATAAATCAAGGCAACAACGACAACGACTACTCGCTCAAACATAACATACAATATAGAAAACAAGCGAATGAGTATGCAAATCTATTTATATGCCAACTACTTATGTGGCTTTGTTTTGCCGCCGACCCGCTGTGCCAAAGACTCACTGACTCGACCCTCTCTCTATCTATCTCTCTCTCTCCCTGCATATATACGAGTTGTTTAGGCAATTAATTTTCAAGCTTTTCAGATTGACTGTGCTTCGTCCTTTTTGCCTTGTTGCGATTACAGCGTATAAGTCGGGGTCTAAGCATGGGTCACAGTTCATTGTCCCTTTTGTTATTGTTTCGCACTATCGTATGGGATTACGTGTGTCATATAGGCCGTGCCCAGTAAGACCCTATACTATCCCTACCTCAACTCCCTCCCCCCCTCATAGAGCTTTACTGCGTGACAGTTGATGTCAGTAAAAAGGTCATTTGGCATTTGCCAGTTAATAGGCACACTATACGAGTATATTGCCACTGTTTGACAGAGGGCTTAATGGATAAGTTTAAAGTTGTTTGTCACCAATTGCTGTCTAGATTATCTTGCTATATGTTTCACTATTTCAATAGACTAATCACATCTTTCATCTTTACCAACGAAAGGTCTCGTTATGTTCGTATTCGTTAGATGTTCAGGGCGAGTAATTACTCGTTACTTCTATCATAGCTTTTATATCGGCAAACCAAACAACCAACTTGAAACAGTATTAATTTAAAATTTATTTATCCACGTCACTTCAGTAATTAAGTCTTCGTTAGTTGTTCACTCGTTACTTTTGGGCATAACATTAATCGCAACCTTTTTGTCAACTCACGACAAGTTGCTCATCATCATCATTTGCAACAAGCTTGTCTTGCTTTCATTTTTGTGTCAACTCACTTAAATTGTGCTACTAGTTGCGCTTTAATAATACATTTCCCTCCCTACAACCCTTTCCCTCTCCCCACCCCCTTACCACACTCACAAGGATTCGTTGGCTATTTGCACTAGCTAGCTTATATTTAGCTGAATGAGTTTGCTTTCTCGTCGCAAGCTTGTTGTGTTGAGTTAAGTTCGTTGGAATTTTCGCAGCACTTTGTAATATTTACTTAGCATGACATGGGCTCAACACATTGCGAATTCTGTTTAACTGAGAGAGAGAGAGAGAGAGATACATTTGCTTGCTGTAGCTTGTTTCGTTTTGTTTTGTGTGTGTTTTGTTTCTGTTTCAACTATTTATAGACGCAGCTAATGAGGCTTCGGCAAGAAGCGCAACTATTTAAGCTTTATGCTTGTTTCCTTCTCATTGACGGTCGGTTGGAGGAAATGACAGCGCCAAAGAGAGCGGAAGTAAATATTAGAACGAATACTCTGTGTGTGTCGGTATCTTTGTTTGTATATACGTGTACGTATATGTGTGTGTGTGTGTGGTATGCATTTCAAGTTTGTTGCTTAAACGGAAATGCTCTCATTGTATCAGGGGCAGTGGGCATATCAAATGTGCAAGGCCAGACATTGGATATATACACAAACATACACACAACCAAGCACACACACACACACCCACCCACACACATAAATTTGTAGTCTGGTTTGAGTCTGAGACTGATTATTAGTTGCGTGTTAAATGTCAATTGTCATAATTAAATGTGACATCCAACATTAAGTCCCGGTTAGCAGCGTTTGGAAATTAGAAAAAGCTTTTAGCAAAAAGCGCAAAAAAACAACAAGAAACAAGAAACAACAAACTTAAATGAGCACAGAAATAATAATAATAATAATAATAATACGCTACATGACAATTCCCATAGAGTCCAGTTCATCCGTCTCTCTCCTCCTTCTATATTAGTTTTTCATTTCGTTTCATTTCGTTTCGTTGAGTTTAGTTTAGTTATGTGAATGTGAATTTGATACACAACTTTTATATCTCATCTAAAGCGTGCTGCTAATTGTATCGCGGTGTTTGGTGAACGTTTCGATTTACCCGAACCCGAAACCGAAACCGAAACCAAATGTCGAACCTTTCGGCTCATCCATTTTCATTAGGGGTTCAGCATATCAATTTCTTAACTTTGTTGCTATTCGAATATTTTCCCATTTATTTTTATTCGTATATATATATATATTTATATATAGTATTTTTATCACCATTAATTAATCTGTTTTAATGGCATTCGTAGCTGTGTAGCTCCTCGATTGATTGGCCAGCTCATTGGCTCAATTGGCCTCCCGCCCTCGTCCTCCCTTCTCTGACGTTGCAAGCATATCTGATGGACATCTGCCTGCATGCAGCCACACACACTCCTCGGGCTGCCACACACACACTTTTTGGGGCTTTCACACACCACCTCTTCAGGCTAGTCAAACGCATGCATAATGCCATCAATCAAATGCAATTATAAACTCTCTCCCATTCTCATTCTCTCATTTGCTAGATTGCTTCACACGTGCACAATTCCATTGGGACTTTACTCGACTCGACTATATGGTGGAGGCATGTGGCAAGTAGTGGTAATGATGGCATGATTACAATTTACGTCGAAGGGTCTTAGTAGAGTAGTCTATCCCTACCCTACCCTTGACTCAACCATCGATGACGGCTTACAGGCGATTTACTTGGTGGTCAACTTTGGAGGCGAGACACACCTCTGGTCGTTGTCTACCTTTGCCAACTATCAATATGTATATATATTTATGAATGGTTGTTGTCCATTGCTTAACTCTTATGCCAATGTTAGACAAACTAGCTCGGGGTTAAGCTTACGCAATGTGCAGACGAGTAATCAACATGCAAACACTTACTCGTTACATTGAGACGAGTGAAACGGGTTAATGGGTTGAAAATTGGTTGAGTAACGAGCATATCTAGAAAAACTTAAGTAAAATCTTAAAACTCAAACTCTTAGTTTACAACTTTATTACTTTTCGTTCGTTACTCTCGCCAAATCACTCGTTAGTTAGTAATAAGAATTAGACATTTAATGGAACACTTTAGGGAACAAGTTAAGCACGTAATCTGTTTGTTTAACGTCATTTACTTGACATGATAATCAAAATACAATAAACCAATGTATTTATTTTACAAAAAACAGCCAATTCTCAACCCTTTGTAACCCTTTTTTTCAGCTGTTCGTTGATGCGTCGCAAATTCGCTTACTTATGCAAAACATTACTCTCGCTTAGCTTTTTCGAATTTTTTTTCCGTTTTTGTGTTAGCAAATAAATGAAACATCTCTGTACCCTTTTAAGCCCTGTTGTAGTTGTTGGTTTGGACTACCTTTGAATAGCGCATTTATTTTCATATCTAACACTGACCCAATTCAAAAAGCCACAACAACAACAACAACAGCAGCAACAGCAACAAAGCGATAGCAAAGAAGTTGAGAACGTGACTAAGCAACAGATTTGCAACTATTCTTCTTTTCAATGCATGCTTGCTTGCTTCTTGTTCTACTTTTCTCACTCTCTCCCTCTCTCTCCCTCACTCTCTCTCCGTTTTCTGGTTTTGTTGATTGCCTTCTTTGTTTGCTGTGTGTCAAATAAAATAACAATTACGTTGCATAATATTGCATAGATGATGATGATGATAGTCGTTTCTTGCATCTAAAAACATTTTCCAATTTCAAAATATTAAGCAATTTAAGAGCTAAAACCCAAAGCTATTTACACACAAGAGCAAGTGCAAGAGCGAGACAGAGCGATAACTAACTACATATATATATTTTGCAGTTGCTATTCGTTATAGTTGTAGTAGTAAAAGTTTCTAATTAAAAACCCAAAAAATGCCTTTAGGAGAAGGAGAGCCTTGCATTTGGGGTTTTTAGTTTTGCTTTTCATTTTTTGCTCTATCCATCTCTCTCTCTGTGTGTGTGTGTGTGTTTGTGTGTGTGTGTGCGGTTGGTTTTTGTTTTCGGTTATTATTAAAATGATAATAACCTCAAAATCAACATGGCCTCGTCGTACCAAAGAGCCTTTCGCACTTCTGGCCCATCCACAAGGCTCGACCGGCCCGCCCAACCGCCCCGCCGGGCCCGCCCGCCCTCATGGCCATGCGTAGAAAGTCCTTTCATGCCATGTTTGTCATTTATTTGTTTGTTTGCCGCACTCTGCTCTCTCTCTATATCTCTTTGACTAACTATCTCACTGTCTCTCTGTCTCTGTCTGTTGGCGTGTTCATCGTTTGTTCTTAGTACTTGGTTTTTTTTTTATTATCTGAGGCACGGTTTGTGCAGCTCAACGCATTCAAAAGGGAACCAAACTAGTGAAGAAGAAGCAGCAGAAGAATGAGCGACGAGCAGAAAAATAAAGAACAGATGAAATTTGCATAAATAATAAATGCAGAGGCAAAAAGCAGCGGCAAGCCTCTCAGTCAGAAAACCCTTAATCAAAAGTTTAAACAATATAAAATATGAAAAATGCTTCAACGAGTAACAAATGCAGGGGTTGGGGTGGGGTGCGGAGTTGGCAACAATCCCCAAATCCACACAAAAACACACAACAACCCAAACCAAACCAAACCAAAACCAAACGAAAGAAAAGATAAGAAAATGAAAACAAGGCAGCAAATCCGTCGCGCATACAGATATCATATAATCATATATATTATGACTGAGCGTGAAAGAGAGCGAGAAGGGAAGGGAAGGGAAGAGAGCCAGCCAGACAGAGTGTGTCCTGTTGGCCACTTGGTCAACGTGTCTTTCGTTTCGTGTTTGCCAACATCTGCGTTTTTTTTTGGAGAGTGGCAGCATCACTAAAAATATATTCATCTGGCATCTCATCTTCTCTCTCTTTCTGGTTAGATTTTCAAACATACCTTCGTATTGCTGGTATCCTGCAATGGGGCTAATGCAAAGAGCCTTGAAATTGTATTAAGCTTTTTCTTTTTTTTTTACCTTTCGTTTCGTTTCGGTTCGGTTCTGGTTTTTTTCCCGCACATTTCTTCTTTGTGTACCTTTGTTTGTCAGTTTTCTGTTTTCTGTTTTTTTTTTCCATTTTATCTTTTATCTGAGCTGTAAGCTGGCAAATGCCTGATGCGTGCTTTAAACCAGCAAATCAACATTGCCTTTGACGAAAGCTTCATCGCTTATATTTTGTAGCTACCGATTGGGTAATGTATGCGAACCGTGGGAATATATACGCTATTTTTGATATTTTTCAAAATCTTCTACTTTTAAATTGTTAAAGGTTACAAGACTCGCTTCTCGTTCAATGTAACAGAGAATATTTAGTTTTTCTACTCGTTAGACAATAAATATTCTACTCGTTACTTTTGTTATTCTTCGAAAGTTGAAAGTTTCTTTAACGCTTTCTTCTACTCTTTAATTGTTAGAGGTTACAAGACTCGCTTCTTGTTCAATATAGCAGAGATAGTTTAGTTTTTCTACTCGTTAGACATTCATGACATGTTACTAACTACTCGTTACTTATCTTCATTATCGAAAGTTGAAAAGTTTCTTTAGGGCTTTTATATCGTCTACTCTTAAATTGTTAAACGTTACACGACTCGCTTCTCGTTCAATATAACAGAGTATATTTAGTTTTTCTACTCGTTAGACAATAAGTAACTACTCGTTACATTTGTTCTTCTTCTTCGAAAGCTGAAAGTTTCTTTAGGGCTTCTATATCTTCTACTCGTTTATTGTTAAACGTTAGACTCGCTTCTCGTTCAATATAACAGAGTTTATTTAGTTTTTCTACTCGACATTAAAGACATGTTACTAGCTACTCGTTACTTTTGTTCTTTTTCCAAAGTTGAAAGTTTCTTTAGCGCTTCTATATCTTCTACTCGTTTATTGTTAAACGTTAGAATCGCTTCTCGTTCTCTCTTCTAACAGAGTATATTTAGTTTTTCTACTCGTAAGACATTAATGACATGTTTCTAACTACTCGTTACTTTTCTTCTTTTTCGAATGGTGAAAGTTTCTTTAAGGCTTCTATATCTTCTACTCTTTAATTGTTAAACGTTACACGACTCACTTCTCGTTTAATGTAACAGAGTATATTTAGTTTTTCTACTCGTTAAACTTTAATAACGTTACTCGTTACTTTTGTTCTGCTTCGAAAGTTGAAAGTTTCTTTAGCGTTATTTTAGCTCTCTTTTCGTATTCCATCGTATTTGATGGTTTGTGGCATTTGTGGCATTATAATAATCGTAAGCTGCTCAAAGATTGTTTGGCAGCAGCAGCAGCAAGAGCAGCAGCATTGTGCATTTTTAATGTCCCCACTGTCGATTTGAAAACGTAAATGCAAACGCAAAACTTATCCATAAAATATGCAACAAATTTGCTGATGGAAAAACACACTCACACATACACACTCACACACACACAATAGTGTGTGGACTTTCGTGCTGCTTCTAATGCTGACTAACACAAAAAGCAATAGACAAAAAACGAAAATGAAAACAGGAATTTATGTTTGACAGAGTCAGGCCGACGATGCATACACAAACAAACAAACACACACACACACACACACACTTAGATGGTATTCATGCGTGTATCCAAGAGATACGAGCACTTCTTGTATGTGGTCGAGCTGAATATTTTTGTCCATAACAAATTTTTTGCATTTGCGCTGCTTGTTTATGGTCAGTCAGCAGGAGATTTTTTGATTTTTTTGTTGTCACACACAAAACTTTCCTCTTCCAAGATGCGCATAATAACAAACGAGAACGAGAACAAGTGCGAGTGCGATTGCGATTTGATTTCGTATACGTTGAATTGTTTAGGCCACAAGGCAAACAGAGATACATTAATACACACACAGTTGAGCTGTTAGTCACACATGTCGCACGGCGATCACACCAAACAATATGCTGCCATTTCTCCTCCAAACCAAACGTTAAGAATTTTATGTTCGACTCTTTCACTGTACCCTGTAGCCATTAAAATCGTCAAAAGGGTAGCCGAAAGAAATCGGAGTACAATTGACTAACTGATTGACTGACATCAAAGCACAATCTAAACGATCTAATACTTCAATGTAATTATAGCAAATGGATCGTAAATAATGTCGAAGATTGTATTCTTTCAGTTAGTGAATAAATTCTAAGAAATATTTTCTAGTCGTTCAAATTGTCACAAAATAAGTAAAAGCATATTTCGACTTCGCTTTTGCTATGGCTTTTGCTGCCGCTGCCTCTGCCGCCATCAAGCCCATAATCTGTGCGGAATGCTGTGCAATTTGGTTCAATTGGGCAAAATCCCGCTTCACTCAAAGCACTCTCCATCCATCCATTCATACATACATACATACATAGATGTTTGTGGTCATGTTCAGGACACATGCTTGTCTCGATGTCATCATCCTGGCGCTTTTGCCATTTGACAGCACAACAGCCCCCATACCCTCTCCCTTTCCTCTCTCCAACAATCTAGCTGGCTGTTGTGTATCTGTTTGGATACTACATACATGTTACATACATGTGTCCATGTAACTGCTGTCCACGGCATTCTGGGGAGAGGAAGTTTAGTTATTGGTAATGGGTGGGTTGGTGGTGGGGTGGTGCCTTTTGAGGTTTGGCCCAGTGACATGCATGATGTATGGTTTTTGTAATATTTTGTGTCACATCAACATCAACATCAGCATCAACATCAACATCAACAAAACGGACAGACGGACGGACTGACGGACAATGAGCAAATGAAAGAGGCGCGTCTAAATATTTAACTCGCACTTGTGTGACAGCGGCCCTTTGGGCTCTGACCGGTCGGCTTGACAGCTGACGCGGCCCTTGACCATAAATTAAATTTTAATTTTGATATGGGAATACGAAAAAAAGGTATCATGTTTATTCGCACATACACGTATATATATTGGCATATTTATGGTAAATCACACAAGGTTAAAATCAAATAGGGAAAAAGGGAACTGAACCAGAAACTGAACTGATTTTTTCGGTAGTCTGCTGCATTCCCTCAGCAGTTATCAAATATTAAATATATATTATATTTCATTTCAAAGTCCCGCCAAATTATATTCATATAACATATTCGATTCTTCACAAGATGAATTTTTAGTGTATAATGAATCTATCGGATAATAACACAAGCATGAACGAACACACCTGACATCGTGCAACATTTGTTGCATAATTTATAGAAAATATATATATATATATATACGTATGTGTGTGTGTGTGTTAATACATTTATGTATGCATGTACTATCTGGCCATCATTTGGAATGGCATGCCCCAATTGCGTATCATTGAAGCCGCCCAGTGGCATGGAGTGGAATGTCCAAATGTGTTAGTTCTAACTTGTTAGCTGTTAGTTGAATGTTAACTTTGGCATGACAGCAACGAAAGCGAGCGAGAAGAGCGAAGTGAAGGGAGCGGAGCGAAGTGAAGTGAACGAGAAATGACGGAAATTTTATGGCTTAAAATCACAAGAAGAACATAGAAATGTGGAACTTTAAGTGGTTTTCATGCGCTGCGCATCTTAATGGGGCAATCAGGCAACATTTCCTTGCCAACTTGCCACATCCGTAGATGTTGATGTTGCCGCAGCCAGGATAGCAACACTATATTTATGACACGCCTCTCTCTCTCTCTCTGTCTATGCTTGACTCCCTTTAGTTGAGTCCACTCCTACTTTACATTGGGTTTAGGTCTTAACGCACCCAGTTGCCAACAAGTTTTTTGGCTAATTAGCTGCGCCTGAAGCTCAGCAGTTTACCGGATTCCAAATGGCCAACTTGCCGCTGACCTACATGTGCATATGTATGTGTGTGTGTGTGTAAGTGCGTTTAAACTCTTTATGTGCACAGACACAGAAGGCAAAGTGTACAGAATCTGGGCATGTGTCTGTCTGTGTCTGTGTGTGTGTTTTGGGTTTTTGGTCTGCTGCAGGGGCAAAAGTTTCATTCAATGCCAAATGTTTCTGTACTGTAACTGTGACTGTGGTGACTAGAAAAGTAGCGAGAGTAAGTAGTGTAGAGAGAGTGTGGGGAGAGTGTATATATGTGCCACAGGAGCTGAATAAACAGTCTAGTGGGATGGAAGGGGGAGGAGTTGAAGGTTTGTGGCAAGCACTCGAGGCAACCACAGTCAACTTAATGGGCGCGTGGCTCTTATTAACAGATTCAACATGCTGCTACCTTCTGCCTTCACCCCTCCCCCCACCACCCCTTTCAAACACACACGGCAAATACACAAACAAACACAAATATATGTGTGTGTGTGATATCTCAGGCTAAAGCTCTGGCACCAGCTGTGACCTTAACGTGGCTTTTCACGGGACCCGTAAAAACAACAACAACAACAACACACAAAATTGGTAACATTTTTTGGGTGTTGCTGTAGAATTTATGTGTGACAACAAACAAACAAACAACCATCCCAAAAAACAAAAAAGAAACGCTGACAAAACAGAGAGAGAGAGCGAGCGAGAGAGAAAGATGAAGAAAAGTGCAAACATAAAATTGCTAATTTGAATAAGTCACGTGACACTCCACAGCGTTAACCTTGACAACAGCAAAAACAAAAAAAAAAAGGGGCGAAATTTGTGGGTTGGGGACTACAAATTGGAAGATGCGATGCAACAGTCAAAAGTCACGAATGTGCCAACACACACACACACCGCAACGTATGTGGGCGTAGAACCAATGTGTTGTTGTTGTTGTTGGGATTTGCGATTTGGGGTTGAATACTGAGAATATTTGGTAGGTGAGAAAATGCTGTTGGAAAAGGAAAACCGAATATGGCAAATGATTGCGGTGTTTCTGTCTGTCTGTCTTCTGTAACTGTTCCAGCAATATATATATATATATACATGCAATTTTCGACATGTCACAGTTGCGATAGTTGATGGTAGGGTATCTTAGCAATTATATGGTTTTTGCTTGCTTTTAATAAGTTGATTTATTTGCACTTTTCACACAGCTCAATCATAAATGCAACGAAACGAAACGTAACAAGCAAACAGCGAGTCTTGTTTGCATTTCGTGGTGTCAACCAGAGACACACAAAGCGAAAGAGTGAGAGTGAGAGAGAGTGGAATGGCAATTGACGCTAAAAGTGAAGCTCGCTGTCACTTTCCATGCAATAACAACAATTAAAAACTGCAAATTGCTGTCAACTCGCATATATATATATATATATATATATATATATATATATATATGTGTGTGTGTGAAAATATCATTGTTCTTCTTCTAGCGGTGTTCGTTTTCAACATTCTCGAATTTGTACTTGTTTGGTTTTTCAGTGCAGTTGTACCCGGGGTACAACTTGTTTTGTGTTTTTCTTTCCTTGCTGCGAAGTGCAAATGGCAATGGGAATATACCGAATACACTGAATCGGTAACAGCAATACTACACTCCGTCTCTCCTTCCCCGTTTTCCCATACTTACACCCACACTTCGCCGCCATTGCACAGACGTCAGTCATGCAAAGCTCTTTTGGTTCACAACGCTCTTCGGCACTGTGGCAATATTTTTGTTTCACACGCTTTTATTTACATTTGTTAATTGTTTACAACGAATATTTGTATGTGTGCATGTGTGTATGTGCATGTCGAGTCGTGTCGAGTGTAGTTTCAGCACGAACAGTGTATAAGTAATGTGTGCACAACAAATTATGGAACCACGCGAAATTAAATGCCAAACACCAAGAAGAAACACTGACAAACTTTACCAACAAAGAATGTGAGAAAGCGAAAGAGAAACGAAAGTTGATAAAAACTTAAGGCATAAATATATATGTGTATGAAGAAGATAAGGAAGATAATTGTGCAACAATGATTAAGACTTTTGATTGGTAAAGCAACGATTGATTACTGTATTCGAGATGTTAATGTAACTCGTCATTTGACATTGGAAACATATCTTTTGTCAGCACAAGCAACCTAAAGAATAACACATGGATACATTAATCGTATTTAAGTATTTGTTACTCGTTACTCGTTCAAGTATGAGTACTACTTATAAGCAATAGTTAATCTTTCTTTCATTAATAATAACTCTGAGCTAGAGTAAAGAAAACCCTTTCAAAGTTGAATCATTCGTACTTTTAACTTTATTTCCTGTATGTATTCGTTACTCGTTACTCGTTACAAGTATGACTACTAATAAGCAATAGTTAATCTTTCTTTCTATAGTAAACAAAACCCTTTGAAAGTTGAATCATTCGT
Organism: Scaptomyza tumidula; assembly: GCA_035044465.1. NCBI lineage: Eukaryota > Metazoa > Arthropoda > Insecta > Diptera > Drosophilidae > Scaptomyza > Scaptomyza tumidula. The sequence continues at coordinate 709,119 of JAWNNW010000505.1, read as the reverse complement.
ACTTTTAACTTTATTTCCTGGCAGCGTTTCAAATACTTCAAGCCAAACGGTGACTAAGTCTACGTGTATCCACAGCTGTTATCTATCAAAATGGATTAATATATATTTGGAATTTTTGACTGCTTTAAGCTCCATGTAGTTGCACTGACTAGCGAACAGAGCTTACAATAGCTATCTTTCATTCTTATAATATTAAATTTAAGTATTTTACTTTTTGTTAAACTCACCCGGAGGCAAGCTGTCATGTGTTTGTGTTTGAGTGCGGTTTGTGTCTGTCTGTCGGTCTGTCTGTCTGTCATTTAAATGTTTGTAGCATTTTTATATAGTAGTATTTGGTTGGTTTGGGTTTTATATCATGCTGGGCATGCTTTCATGCTTTATGTTGCGACTTTTTAGACGAGCCTTTGCTTTTATCTTCATATTTAGTCGAGTGTTTGCATTTCCTAATTAATTACAATGCGTGACTTTCATACTTAGCGTGCACAAACATACAAACATACAAACATACATAAATAAATGTATGTATGTTAATTTTAATAAATATCATATTTCAAGACTTTCTTCTCTCTCTCTCTCTCTGAAGGACGGTGCTACATTAGCCCTAAAAATGTCGCACCCAACTCTCGTTTCTCTCCCACTCCCTCTCTCTCGTTGTTAAGGCTCGCTTCAGTTGTTGTTCTTTTGTTGTTGCTAAGGCAGTTTGTCAATTTTGCTACTTATAACACCCGCCCCAAGTGGTTCCAGGGTGGTTCAGCGTGGTTCAGTGTGGTGTTGTCAACATTTTGAATGCCTGCTCACATGACTTCTGCTTCTTCATCTTTTGGCTATGCACATGAGACAATGCTTTATCGTATACCTATCTCTCTCTCTTTCTATTTTCTTTCTTTCTAGCTCCTTCATCCTCCAAACCTCTTGCCACCCCCTGACCTGGTAGCATGCTGTGCACCGTCTGGTATTTTTTTTTTTTTTCGTTTTTTTGTTTAAGTATTTTTTCATAAATGAAATTTTGTGGCACAATATTTTTCAGTTTTTAAGCACAGCTATGGGCCTTGGACCCGACAACAACACACATATGTGTACGTGTACGTTTATGCGTTTATGTGTGTGTGTATGTATTTAAAGGTTGGCTGCCAGCTTGGTTTGACTCTAGTTTTAACACCATGGCGGCTGTGGCTTTGCGGGACTGCAGACTGTTAAGTGGTTTTTTGATTAGACCCTGGGTCTAAGGATTTACGCGCTTCGCTTCATGGGTGATAAAAACTTTCGACGCGAACATACATACAAACATACATTAGAAGGGAGTTATGCATAAGTGCCTTAACAATGAGTTAGTATAGCCAAAGTTAGCTAGCTAGAAAGTGAAAAGTTATCACAAAAGAGTAAAGCGCCAACACGTACGTATAATTTTGCACATTTCTTGGCAGCACAAGTTGGCAGCACGCTTTAAAGCATACACTCTATATTCAAAGTGGTACGAAGCAATAAGGCTAGAACCTTCAGTTGCAAAGAGTTAAGCAAGGTTTACGATTAACCATTTTTTCGATATGTTTCCCACGAGAATATTTAAAATTTGTCAACCAACAAATCAAATGACAAACAACTGGATGACCCTTTAAGCACAATATATGTATGTTATACTCTTCCATGAACATGATCCAAGTTCTTTGTCGAATTCCCATGACCCGCTTCCAATTCTTCTGACACACAAGCTGTTAGTTCTAGTTGGCCAAAAATCAATTGAAGTTTCACGCAACATTACAAGCGCATTACAACGTGTCCACAAAAATTGTAAATGTCATTCTAAAAAAATACTTCTTCTAGTTCTTCAACATATTTCTCTTTCTCTCTCTCTCTCTCTCTCACTTGCTCTGTTAAGTGGTGGGAGAAGTGTAGCTCATTCTTAGACTTTCGTCGTCTCATCTTTTTCTCTTCATCTTGTTTCTATTCATCTCTAATGGCGTTGACAACTTGTCGTAAGTTGTAATTTTTATGCTTCATATACATATATATGTATATATATTATATAGCTGATTCATGGCCACAATGACTCATGTCGAAATCAAGTTGCAAGCCGCACGTAGCAACTACTACAACAACAACAACCAACACAAGAGCGCAGCAACATGAACGAAGCGAAGGGAAAATGTGTGTTTTCTGGCAACAATGGAGGAAACGAGGGAAAAACAATAATTTCAATTTTTCACGCGCATTTTTTCGACAATGTCGGAAATAACTTACAAGTTGACAAACATTTTTCATTTCTCCCCCCCGCTTTCCCCTCCGGATCTCCTTGCTGAGTCTTGCAATATACTTTTAAGTACCGAGAGATATGTTTTTGGGGGGCAACGACAACGACGTCGGTGGGGGCTTTGAATGATGATGTACGCCGTCAGTTGTCGGTTAGTCAGTCAGCAAGACAATTAGACGCCCTCTCGGCTCCCTCACCTCTCACTGGGTACTGCGAGTACAGAAGTGAGCTGTCAAATCTTAAGCCAGAGTTGTCGCTTCAGCTTTATTTATGGATCCAACTAAATTTCGGTTGCTACTAGTTGAGCATACATATGTTTATATATGTATGTATGTATGTATGTTTGTATGTATGCTTGTATGTATGTATGTATGTATGTTTGTATGTGTGTGTGTATGTATGTTTGTATGTTTGTATGTATGTATGTATGTATGTATGTATGTATGTATGTATGTATGTATGTGTGAATGGATGTATGTATGTATGTATTTATGAATGTAAGTATGAATGTAAGTATGTATGTATGTATGTATGTATTTATGTATGTATATATTGATGTATGTATGTATGTATGTATGTATGTATGTATGTAAGTATGTAAGTATGTAAGTATGTAAGTATGTAAGTATGTAAGTATGTAAGTATGTAAGTATGTAAGTATAGTAAGTATGTATGTATGTATGTATGTATGTAAGTATGTAAGTATGTATGTATGTATGTAAGTATGTAAGTATGTAAGCATGTAAGTATGTATGGCACAAGATATGGTAGCTTGAAACTGATTTGAATCATTTAAAATGCATCTAGTTGCATATTAATAACTCACATTAAAATTCTAAGTATTTTTTACTTTGATTTTATGATTTAAAATGAATCTAAGAATTTTTGGAAATTTTCTTTTAATGTTTACTTTGCCGAATTGAAGTTTTTTCTTGCATCTTAACTTCTGGTTAACATATTTATCCTTTCAATTGGGTACTTTTATTCTTTCGCCAACCAATCTCATTTTTCCCGTTCACACACAAACACACACACACAGGACAGAGACAGTTTCTCTGGCTGGCTGGCGTAAGACAAGAGCAAGTTCTAGTTCATAATTCGATGCGACAAGGCAATTTATGAAGCATCCAATGGCATGGAATTGGACATGTGCCAACTTTTCTAAACGTTACCCTAAACTCTTCAAAATGTTATTCCCTTAACCCCCTTCCAATTACGCACACATAATAGCATATATATATATATATATACTAGAACATACCCTTGGTAAGCCACGCATGGCATATGATGCTGAAGAGAGGGAGGGAGGGAGCGGAGAATCGAGCCGAGCCAAATGGGATACGATGTTCGTATTTGGTTTGGGGTAAAAATAATATGCACATACCTGCAAGTACACAGAAAAAGAGGAAGATGGATATATTTAAAAATGTGCAGAGAAGCGACTTTAAAATTCAATTATTTTTAAATAAACATACGTATGTAAATATACAGACAACGTCTGATGAGCGACTCTCTATGTGTGGGTGTGGGTGTTGCGAGTGGGTAGGGGTGGGTGTTGGTGTTGGTGTGGGTGGGTGTTGGTGTGGGTGGGTGTGGATGTTGGTGGGTGTAAGTAAAGAGAAAAAAGATCTATGGTGGGTGTATATTTATAACGCAAGTCTGACATTGGATAGCTCTCGACTACGCACTCGACGAGCAGGAGTCCCCTTTTTTATCCCCCCTCCAATTTTGAGATACCCTGTGCTTGTCAAATAACATAAGAAGGCATAATGATTGAGAAATGAACCGAGTCAACAAAGAAACTTAAGTTAAAGCAGTCAAATATTCAATTAAAACAATATACACGTAGTTCTTCCATAAGTTGAATTCGGATTCACAAAGAAAATTTCCCAACTTGGATTCGACAAAAGAGCATTATCCAAAAGATACAACTGATTACTGGGCATCTGTTATTCGATTATACACACACACACACACACAGACGCACACCTTCTCGTTACCATATGCTTAATGCTCTGCATCATTCCACCTCACTACCCCCCCCCCCCCCCCCTTCACACAACCCCGCTACCACTATTACCGCTCAATTTGTGTGTCTCCCACGTTTTTAGCTCGCGCTATCTAACTCTCAGCTGTGTCTCATTATTTCTGATTTGCGGTGGCTTACGCCCTACAAAAATGAGCCGACAATTTGCCGGCTTTTTGCCTCACATTCATTGTATATTCTACTTTTAAATATACATACACACATATATATATATGTGTATATGTATGGGTAACGGGATGACTATACCATATATCACACACATGCCATGCTCCAAAAGGAAAAGGGAGAGAAAAAACATTTTGAGGCGTTCAAAATGAATTTTTTAACTCGCAGGCATAGAACTCAACAAAGACTCGGAAAAAAGTGATAAGCGGCGGTGAGAGGGGGCGGGGGGAAAGTGAGCGGTTAAGGCGTTGTAATTTATTTTCACGTTGCAAGAGAGACAAAAAAGAAGAAGAAGAAGCAGCAGCAGCAGAAGTTGACACAAAAGATGGCAAAAACATCTTGTAAATAATAAAAATATTTCACTTTATTTGCTTTGTCTACTTAAAGGACACAACTGTCACAATGTGTATGAGAGAGAGAGAGAGAGAGAGAGAGAAAGAGAGGGGTAAGAAAAGTGTGAGGTAGTTGAAATGAAAATGGAATGGAATGGAATAGAATAGAATAGCTTTGTCGCATATTTCACTTTTGTACAGAGAAGCGCTAAAAAATATCAAATTACCACAAGAATTATTGGGTTTTGCGTTGCGTTTTAGCCCTTGGCATTGTATATGTTTGGAGTATGGAGCGGTAAGAGGGGATAAGCGTTGGGGTTTATTGCTTGGTTAGTTACCCGAAGTCAAAGAAAACAAAACCCACTCAACAACGACGAAGCTTTAGAAGTGGACACAAAAAAAGAAATATATACAAGTTGAAGTCAACTCAATCTTAAAACCCAACAAAAGACAGGAGACAAGTGACATTTTCGTATTATGTAGCAATATTTTTTTCTCATTATAAAAAAGGGGAAAATGACACAGTTCAAATAATCATTGTTAATGATGATGATAACAAGACTCTTTTCATTAAGTGACAAAGATCGCCATAATTGGACATAAGATCCGAAAATGGTTATTAGATAGCCTAAGTAGAAATAATAAGTTTCAAGGGCAATAGATAGATAGTTTCTATTAGATAGCTTGGTTAAAATATTTTTTAAGGGAAATAGGTAGATAGTTACTAGTATAACTGAAAGGAGCAGCAAAAAGTGAGTGTCAAAGATAACTCTTAGTTACTCTTTTACGATCCGCAAGAAAAGAAAGATATACAAGTAAAAGTCTACTATGGTAAGTCAATGTTATTGTTCCAGTAAGAACCCCAGAGAGAACTGTTCTTTATACTGTTTCGATTCTATAAAGGTAGTAAAAGCAATACATAATTGTTGTGCCTCTTTAATTATGAAAGAGTGCAACTGCAGTTCGTAATACGCTTCTGGCATTTTTTCCTTTTCCATTTCTTTATGGTCGTAACAATCCTTTACAAACTTTTTTCAATAAATATAAATAACATGTGCGCCACACACACACACACACACACACACACACAAAGGATACAAAAGAAATGTGAACTACAATGTGAGAAGTGTGTGAAAAAGCAAAAAGAACAACGAGTAACGAGTAGAAAAATATTAACGAGTACACAATGGTAAACATTATCACACGTAAACAAAAAGACAAAAAACAACCGTTACCAACTGGCAATGTGCCACGCCCCTTTAGACCTAACACAACATGTGCGAGAGGGTATATAACTGTGTGTAACTGTGTTACGGTTACCCAAACGGAAACCAAAGAGTAAGGAGTTAGAGAAAGGGGAGAAGAGTGGTCTGAACTTTAGCTGGAGGCCATAAAAAAGCACTTTGGAACGCATAAATTGATAAATTGATAATATAAATTAACCAATTCGATGTATGTGTGCGTGTGTGCGTGTGTGTGTGTGTGTAACAACAAAAGGCAGCGAAGTAAACGCAAAAAGTGGGCAACAAGAGTGAAATTGTGAAGAGCTAGCCAAACATTTCGAAACGATGACGATGACGATGTGTATTTTGTGCGAGAGACACAAAGAGAGGGAGAGAGAGAATGAGTAAGGACGTGCGTTTGCCAGGTGATGCTGCTTCCCCGCGATCCCCCACCCCCCCATCTCTTTGTATGTGTTTGTGTTAGTAAGTTGGCGATAGTCCTTGGCTTCCTTTTTCGTATGCCATGCAGCACACACTTTGATGTTATATGATGTTGTTATGCTCGTAAAAATGCTTGCACACACACACACAAACACAGATACAAATGTGAGTCTGTGTGTGTGTGTGTGTTGCCACATCACACACAGTTGGGGTGTATGGGTTGTATGTAATGGGCGGCAACAGGCAACAGGATATACACGTTAACCACATGCCATAAGCTATTATCGCTGCGGCCTCACACATACACACAGACACACACACACACACACACATCGAGAATGGATGTGCGAGGACTAAGGGATACCCTGTAACTAATAGGTGTACCGGTTAATTCGCGTGGTTTTACAACAGATGGCTTTACTTGATTATTATTTCAGGGAATCACCTTTTCCAATATTCGTTGGAAAGCCACTGTCATATAGTTTGAGAATCATTATGTGTCATTGAGTTGAAGCGTCAACAACAATACTTTTTAATTAACTGAATATGTCGAGTTTCGTGCCAAATATAGTGTTTTTGCGGGGAGTTTTACTTCATTATTTCAATATGAAGAAAAAAGCAGCCGAAAGTCATCGCATTTTAGTGGAAGTTTATGGTGACCATGCTCTAGCTGAGCGAACGTGTCAGAAGTGGTTTGCACGGTTTAAAAGTGGTAATTTTGACTTGGAAGACAAAGAACGTCCCGGACAGTCAAAAAAGTTTGAAGATGAAGAATTGGAGGCATTGCTCGATGAAGACCCGTCACAAACGCAAGAAGAACTTGCGAATACACTTGGAGTCGCTCAGCAAACCATTTCCGATCGTTTAAAAGCAATGGGAATGATCCGAAAGGTAGGACATTGGGTGCCATATAAATTGAAGCCAAGAGACGTCGAACGCCGTTTTTCCACGTGCGAAAAACTGCTCCAACGGCACAACAAAAAAAGGCCACATGTTGCACAGCCGGTCAAAACATACTTAGAAACGCTGAAATGGGAAGTTCTACCCCCCCCCCGCTGTATAGCTTAGACATTGCCCCGTCGGATTACTATCTCTTCCGATCGATGCAACACGGCCTGGCTGACCAGCACTTCTCCAATTATGATGAAGTCCAAAATTGGACCGATTCGTGGATTGGCGCCAAACCGGTTGACTTTTTTCGAGATGGTATCCGTCAATTGCCAGAAAGATGGGAAAAAGTTGTGGTCAACGATGGGCAATACTTTGAATATTAAATTTGTAATCATTTTTTCGCAATAAAGCATTGATTTTCGAAAAAAAAACCACGAGAATTAACCGGTACACCTAATAGGTGAGAGCTCACTAACATTATGATAGTTAAGATAGCTCGTAAAATATACCCTGTACTCTTACTCTAATCTTAAACAAATCATTTGAATATATATTTATTACAGGGTATAGCAAGCCTACCATATAAATCCTGTTAACCAGTTTTGACTAATGACACTAAACAAGATAAGAACTATTAACTACCCTGCACCAATAAATAAACAAGAATTTGACTAGAAAGCAATAAAAAAAACAATTAAAATTGCAAGCGAAAAAAACCACTTAAAAGGCTTTAAGATTATTTCAAAGTGTGCTTAAGTTTTGTTTGAAAAGAAATATGCACATTTTAAGTCTGTTGCAAGCAACATAAGCTTAAATACCAAATTTGCTAGCTCTAACTCTTATAGATCCTGAGTTCGTTGAGGTCATAATCAATAAAATACTAGATTTGTTACGAAAAGTAGTTGTAAATAGTTACAAAAATTGATAGAAATAACTTGAAATCGCTTTTAACAACCTAGGCATAACGTAAATATGGTTTGCAACAAAGGGTGGAAAAAAAAAGAAAAAATTCAATCCGAAACCAGAGGCCTACAAATTACTTAGTCAACGCAATGAAGCGCATATCGTTTGGTTTGTTGCGTTGTCAGAATAAACACGCATATGGTAAGTGGACATTCAGTAACATGAGCATATCTGCATATATTCATGCACAACAGTCTGGTGTCTGGTGTATATGTGTATATATATAACAATATATTCATATTTATGAACATGCTGTCATGTAGTTTAATTAGCTGGCGTTGATTTTCCAACCACAAAAGACAGCGCTGAATGCGATTCTGGCTATACAACTGCGACAAATGGCCACAAGCCACAAGCGAATAACCCACTTTTTCAACCACTTTTGGCCCATCAACCTACACACACCCACACACACACACACACATACATACTCGTTGCATCACACTTGGGCGATATTGCCGCAGTATCCAACAAACAAATTTAATTTTAATTCTACAGAAACTTTAAATTGAAATCACTATTAGAAAAAATCAATCAAAAGACAACAAAATAATTTTTAGAAATTTTCCAACGAATTTTATTTGAACTAGTTTCAAAACTATACAAAAACGAACTCTTTTATGATTAAATGAAAGCCTTATTTGAGCTTACCAAAGACGAATAATAACGTTTTAAGCCAAATGTGAATTTATTTTCATTTAATTTTCATTCAAAATTAACTAGCTGAAACTTTCAACTTTTCAAAATCGATTTAGTGTGCGACAAGTTTTTAATCTTAAAGCATTTTAGCTTATTTCGAAAAATTATCTTGCACTCAAGTTGGAATGAATAAATGATGTGGTAATTACTAATTGAATATATAATCAAAAGCCAATTTCGCTAACATTCTAAAATACGTATTAAGTGTGTCTTTTGTGGCACGAACGAGTTATTATTAATTACACTTTAATTAGCATAAGTCCAGCCAATTAAAATTTTAATCAACATGGTTAAAGAACCATTTTGAAATCAAATGTGAAACAAGATGAACCAAAAAAAACTAAACCACAAAAATGTAGAACACAGCGAAAGAGGAGAAAAGAGCTTATTGAATTGGTAATCAGCGAGCAAATTGGCATCAGTTTAGCGCCTTAAAAACTTGAATAGAAGAATTGCAAAAAAAAATATATAAGGGTTGGTCTATTCGAACCATAACTAACTGACAATATGCAAGGGGGTTCGGTTTGCCGTGAGAGTTTGGGTTATTAGCAAAGTGTTATGTCTGTGTTTGTTGTTGCTGTTGCAATTGTCGAACATTGTACAAAAGAACTCAATTTGCATATGTCGCTTGTTTGCTGCGCCATTGTTGCGGTCAAATAAACAGGGTATAGCAGAGGGGTGGACGGGGTAGAGTTTATGTACGCTTGTCGCATTAAATATGTAAATTAACATATTTTATTTGCACTATGCGATTATATTTAATAGGATTTTAATGCCATTAATGCGCGTTTGTCAGACACGTGTGGCATGGATGATGACGATGTTCCAAAATTGAATGTGCGAAATGCGGAAAGAAATTTCGTTAACCTTGACACAACCACAACAGCAACAACAACCAACCCGAAAATATTGTGATTTTAGGAACAGTAGAGACGAGGGTGCAAAGGGTAAGTGTGTGTGTGTGCGTGTGTTTGTGTCTGTGTTTTTTCGCGGGTTTGCTAATTGCTAAATCAAATCAGGTAAAGTGAACATGACGGAAGGAGTAGCAGTAACAAACCATATGGCAACAGTCAGAATCTGAATGAAGAACGCGAACGAAAGAAACGACAATTAAATTATGTGCTCTACACTGCTACACACGTCTACACTGCTCGCCAAAACTCTCGACTGATGACTAGGTTGACTGACTTTGTACTCCCTTGGATCCTAGTAGACAATATTTTATTTTTTTTTGTTGCTTTGTCATGTACTCAGAGCTTGTTGTTACAACTCATTAGTTTCCTCCAAACCCCTGCAAGCTAAAGGTTGCTGTGGGGTATGAGGGGGGTTAGTGTTGTTGTTAGGGAGAGATGGGGTTGTGTTGTTGTTGTTTTAGTAGTTGTTTTCGCATAACGTCAGGTTTTGCCATCGAAATCCTTTGATGCAGTCGTAAACTTTACAGCTCTCTTTTCTCTCTCTCTCTCTCAAGAGACCATGTACTGAGTGGTTTTAGGGTGGAGGGGTTTGGGAAGAGAAGAAAAAAAAGGACACTGCTGCTGTTGTGGCAGTTGTTGCCCAACTGTGGTTGCAACGTGCTCTTGACGAGCGTCTGACTGGGCCAAAAGAAGGAAAAAAAAAAAACAAGTCAAGGGTCGCCGCCAGACGTGAAAAAGTCACGCCCCGACAAGCGTACGAATGGTCTAGCTATGTGGTTTGGGTTTCCCCACACACACACACATCGAGAGAGTTGTTGTTGTTGTTGTTGTGAGTGCATTACCTTTACCCAAAAACCTCGCTTTTGCTAGCTTTGTCATCGCCTTTGGGTTCTGTGACCCATTACAAAAGTATTCCTCACTACGCCTCAAACACCTTCCTTGTCCTTCTTTGTCTTGGTTTGAGTCTCGTGTGTACAATTTCTAGTTGGCAACGCTTAGACAACAACCCATTTAGCATCGCCCTTTGTCAGCTATCTAGTAAAGTTATTTGTACATATTTAATGATATCTCTTCTCTCCTCTTCGCTATGTCGCTTGTCACTGCAGGAATTCAAGCGACCCTTTAATAACCATTCCCTAGCTGCCTGTCACCTGTGCTATGTTGTGTTGTGTTGAGGTCGCTGGTTTGTCAAGGGCTTTCCATTGTCATTTCCTGTTGGGTTCTTCTTCTTTTCGGGCAGTATTACAATTACCTGACCGAAGAGCTTTTAATAAGCTTAAAAGCTAGACATGGTGATTGTGTTGCAACAATTATTAATTGGTTAAGCTAGAAAGTATAAAGTGACACGATATACTATATAGCTTTAACTCTTTAACTCAATATATATATGTTTTGTGGTTTGTTTTGGTTAAGTTAAGCATATAATTCGCAAAGACTTGATGACCTTGCTATCAAGGATATAATATCGCTATAAGCGTAACTTGATATTATTTATGGCATGTCACACGCCATTCGATACACTTTCTTAGCTGTGTCTGTGTGTGTGTGTGTGTGTGTGGGTGAATGGTTATTTTGGATTCCATTAGACCATCTGCCAGGCTAACTGTGATCTATGTGTATTTTTTTTGTTTTTTGTCCTCACGGCAGGATCTCACACTCTATGTGTGTCCATCCATATGGCCAGACACAAGCTAATCCAATTGTGAGGCATTGTTTTTGGGTCAGGTATTTTATGAAACTTTCTGGACAACAACAACAACAGCGAGGCACAACGGGAGCGGAAGGTAAAGGGGTAGGGTGGGAAACCGGTAACAATTTTGTTTGGCACTTTACGAGGCAATCGACACATGTGGCAGCTACAACCTCAACCTCAGCTCCAAAATCAAATAACTTCACTAAAAATGTAAGCTTCTCCTCCTTGGGGAGCTAACAAAGAAAAGTGGTTGGAATTGTGTGTTGTGGGAAGGGGGAAGCGAGGCGAGGCGTGGCGTGGCGAGGCGAAGGTGTTATGGTGTTTTGTTTAGGGAGCTGTTTAGATCCTAAGAATGGCGTTAATGGCAATGGTTCACCTGTAGGCAAGCTCAATAAAAATGCTGCCAACCAACAATAACATATTACAGCATGCCAGGCCAGGAACAACCTTCGACCCGAATACCCCCCCCCCCCCCTATCTTTTCCCTCTCGGATTCCTCGACCTGCACGTAGCAATATTCGCCGGACACTATGTGGAAATGTCAATAAAAACAACCAAAAACGAACAACACATAAGTGTGTGTGTTTGTGTGTGTGTGTGTGTGATAAAGCTCACAAGATAATATAAGGAAAGCAGCTCAACGCAAATAAGAACTTAAGAGGTAATGCCCTAAGAATTGTGTGATGTTTGGTGTAATACATTAAAGTACTTGCATACCAAGTTTTGCATCTCTAGCTCTATTAGATCCCGAGATCAATGGGATATATTTTGAGAAACTTGTTTGTTTACTGTGCGATTTTAATGAAATTTCGAGAACATAAGCTAGAACTTCTAAGGTATGCTTGTATAACTTTAAAGTACTTGCATATCAAGCTTTGCATCTCTAGCTCTATTAGATCCCTAGATCAATGGGAATAGTTTAGGAAACTTCTTTGTTTACTATGCGATTTTAATGAAATTTCGAGAACTTAAGCTTGAACTTCTAAGGTATGCTTGTATAACTTTAAAGTACTTGCATATCAAGTTTTGCATCTTTAGCTTTATGAGATCCCGAGATCAATGTAAATATGTTAGGAACTTCTTTGTTTACTATGCGAATTTACTGAAATTTCGTGAACTTAAGCTTAAACTTCTCAGGTTTGCTTGTATTTGTATAAGATTGTTGATGCCAACAACTTTCAAATGTTCTTTTTATAGATAGTAAATAAAGATAGTAAAGTCATTAAAGATGGATAATATTAAAACTTGGTTGATTGTAGATACAATTTAACATGTTGCAGCTGATAAAGATATCATTGGCAGGGTATTTCTATGAAGAGTACTTAAAGAAATAACCTGCTACCATATTGTGGACACCTGTGCATGTGTGTGTGTTTGTGTGTTTTTGTGTATAATGTGCCTGAAGTTTCCGAGCGTCAATTTTATTTATTGCTTTTTTTCACTAATTGACAGCAATTTACCAGCTGAAGAAGTGTTAGGCCGACAAACACTAACACCCCCCCCCCCACACACACACACACACACACACACACACACACACACACACACACACACACACTCCACTATCCCATTCCCTTACTAGATGGTACGTGTAATAGGCCAAAGAACAATAAGAAATCGACACAGGAACAGTGCAAAGGAATAGAAAAGAGAATGAGAACAAGAATATGGCATAACATTATTATACTACTACTACGAATATATTTATATATGTATGTATGTGTGTGTGTGTTTGTGTGTGTGTTTAAGACATCGCGTGCTGTGTGGCAACATCTTCCTTTGGCTATCCCCAAATATGCTCTTCCTTTCTGCCCTCTCTCTCACTCCCTCTATCTATCTCAGTGACCTGTCACGCCCCCTTCTCACACCTTCACCCTCTGTTTTGTGAAGATCCATCGATTGCCTTTGGCCATGTTCTGTTTTTCCGTTGTACGTTTTCCGTTGCCTGCTGTTTCTGCTGCTGGTCTTTCCTGTTGTATTGTTGCTTTTGCTTTTGTTTTTGGGGGCAAAGGAAGAGGCTTACTTCATAATTGACAGCTAATTTTGCGTCCTTTATTGCCTTTTGCCACTCGCTCGCTCGCCTCGTGTAATTCACTTAATTTATTAATATTTATTGTTATATATATAGAATATATTTTCTTTGTGTCCGTTGTCATTGCCGTCATTGTGTGTGTTTACTTTAAATGTCAAAACTAATACGCAATCGAAGCGTACTTTAATTATACCTCAAACTGATGAGCTTTGCTTCTTCCTTCATTTTCCTGTTTCGGCTGCTCTTACTGAAGGACATTCGTTTGCCGAGACAGGTGTTTTCGGCTTCTTTCCATGTTGCTTCGGTTGGGTAGGGTAAAAAGGTAGAAAAAATGCCAAAACCCGTATTTAACTACAAGCAAATATGAATTAGCTGTTTAATTATTTGTTTAATTACATGGTAATTAGTTGTTCCAATGTAAACAAAAGATATGATCAAGACCAATAATTAAATGAAGTGGAACATTCAAAATCCATCTAATCAAAGTTAATTAACTCGAGTAAAAATAAACTCGAAATGAAACTTGAACGTAGAAACCTTGAACCAGTTTATAAATGTATCGATTAATATCGATAACTCTTAGAATAGCCACATTAATCAGCTACCTTGTGGATAGCAACTTTATCTCAAGCAATCAATTTCAACAAACATTTTGGTATCTTTTATTTATGATATCAATTAAATCGATGTTGCCCAACTTATGTCCAAGTATGATATGAGAGAGAAGAAAAAATACCATTACTTTGTTATTATTGCAGTTGGCTTAACTTTTTGGCTTATTGATAGATATGTTTAGGCTCCACAAAACTATAGGAAATGGAATCGAAAATGAAATGAAAAAAAACGAGCGTAGAAAAATCAATGACAAATGAAAGTTATGGAAAGCTCGAAAACTCGTTAAATGCCATTTGTTATTTCCGGAGCTGCGTACCAATGCTAATTGATGGATACCAACAGGCACATAGGGGTGCCTATAGTGGAGGCGGGGAGCGTTGGGGAAGCTCCATCAATTGGCTGATTGAAGTGCAATAAGGTTATTGAGCTATTCTCTCTTTTTGTGTGTGTGTAATAAACGTTTGATGTATAATAATAAAATCAAGTTGAGTGGTGAACAAAACTGAAATAATATCATTGAATCCAGAAGGAGATGAGGCGGGGTTAAGGGTAAGGCTAAGGGTAAGGCAAAGTAGAATCAATGACGAAAAACAGTGAAATTTTTATTTAATGATTTTATTATGGCTGAGTTGATTTACTCTACAACCAGCAATACAAACATATATATATATATATACATTCGATATATATATAGTATATATATGTTGTTGTTGTATAGATTGGCTTCCTGTTCGATTCAGCATAGCATAAATGACAAATGTAAATGGCTTTCAATGCCTATAAATTATAGAAATTCCAGGGGCCATTTTCTACGGCTGCGATTGCTGGCGACACACAGACAGACAGACAGACAGCAAACTCAAGTAGTAAATGGAAAAAAGCCACCAAGGGGCAAGGAGAGGTGGAGAGAGGGGTGGAGAGAGGGGTGGAGAGAGGTCGAGCCAAAGCTAGTGTAGTTTGCCTTGTCCTGTAGATGATGTCGGATGTCAATCGGTGAATGGTCGATGTCTCGTTCGCTATCGATATTGATGACGATGATGATGACGATGATGATGACTGCCTGCCAGAAACAACATTCGAAGGCAAAACATTCAGGAATTTGCCTTTTTGTGCACCAGTCAAAATAATACTGCAAACCAAAACAAAGGACATGATGGTCTAAAGTAAGAAAAATCTTTGAAACTGCTTTAAGCCAGATATGTAAGGCATAAAGCAGAGTTCAACTACTTCTAATCGAAACTAATCTTATCGGAACTAAGCCTCTTTACAGGGTAACCAAGAAGTCTGGCGTATCAATTTGTTTCGCATAGCGCTGAGTTTGTTTGGCCAATCGACAAACAACACGCCAACTGAATTGCTATACAAGGGGGCAGACAGAGAGGGGGGGGGGGGGGGAAGAGGGTGTGGTGGGGTACGTGGTACGAAGGCAAGTTGAAATGACATTTGCAAAAATTTTAACGACATGACAAGATTAATCAAAACGAAGGCCAAAAACTTTGCAAAAAAAAAAAAACTATCTGCACACACACACACACAAACACACACCCCTTAACCCACCCACTGCAGAAAAGGGGGTGTGCGGCGAGGGGCACCACTTTGTTTTTCTGCTGACAAAACATAAAAAATTTGGCTTCGTAGGCAAAAGGCAAGCGTAAAAATGTATAACACGCACGCATACGAAATTCTTTCTGTTTGTTGCTGTCCAGTGGAGGTCAGTGTTAGGGGTGGGGGTGGGGGAGGGTGCACCCCCTATACATTGGGACGAGCGAAACGTTGTTCCCAGTTCCAAGTGCCGACAAGTGAGTAGCGACAAATGACGAGACAAGCTATCAACTTGTCTACCCATCTCTTTCACACACACACTCCCACTCTCTCTCTCTCTCTCACTCTGAATGTCTCATGCACGCATTCTTTAGCTTCATCTTTGTCTGTCATTGTTTAAAACCATGACCGAGCACAATATTAGTCAAATAATAGTTGTACAAAGAGAAAGAGAGAGAGAGAGAGAGAGAGAGAGAGAGAGAAAGAGAGAGAGATAGAGAGAGAAAGAGAGAGAGAAGGACAAAATTCAGTTGAGTCAGTGACTGACTTTGTAAGTGCTTTGTAAGGTGCTTCTTCACTACCTTTTTCACCCCCTCCAAAAGGTACTTCGTTTGTCTTACTTACGCACTGTGTTTAGTTGGCAAATCGTTCGTAAATGGCAAATTTACTGACCTGCAAAGATAAATTGAAAATAATCGAACATTATTAGATGGGCTTCAAAATTGATTGTTCTAGTTGTTGTTGTTGCTGTTGTTGTTGTGTCTAGCTGGAAAGTTTGTGTTGTGGCAAAAATGAATATCAAATATTTGCTTTTGTTCATTTATTGCTTTGCTTAATTTACAAATGAGGATTTCAGCTTGAATTCCTTCAAGTCAAATGAAGCTAAAAGTATGTCAATCCAACACAACACAATATTTTGGCTTCATTGTAAAATTTGCCAGAACATATATATTATAATTAAGATTTAGTTAAAGTTTTTTTTTGTTTGATTTGAAAAAGATCTTTTAAATCTTCAAAATTTTGACATTTCTGCTATTGATATCAATATATTTCCTAATTAAGCGGTCGGGGAAAGTTTTGAAAATAGAAAATTTGAGATGTATACTTTTGAATCATTAGCATTACCCCAGAAATTTCACTTTTTTTACCCCATTTCCCCGACCGCTGTCCTCATTGATAGTTATCAAGAAACTTAAACATATTTTTGAATACCCAAATTTTCGAAAAATTTCAAATTTCCTCAATTTTGTTCTACTTTAACTTTAACTAAAAGCTAATTGTAAGAAAAATCGCAAGCTTTTCATTATATTTTCTCTCTTCTTCCTAGTCTCAAGATATGCAAAAGTCAAAAGGTTAAATTTTTCCCTTTTTTTTTGCATCTTTTGTTCTTGATTCGCATTCATTGTGCTAGTTTTTCTTGCTTTATGTATTGCATGCAAATGTTGTTGTTGTTGTTGTTGTGCTCATTTTTGAGGTTAACCCCAAAACGCAGCTTTTTTCATTCTTAGTTCTTCCTGTTCTTGTTGTTAATCATCTGCTATTTGCTGCTTTTCTTCTCTTTCTGCTTTTGTTCTCGCATCACTTTCCTTTATTTCTCTCTCTCTCTCTCTCACTCGCTGTCGCATTTGACATTAGCTGAACTTTGATTAGGTGACATTTCTTATCCTTTTGGGTTTTTTTCTTGTTTTGTTTTGTTGTTCAACTTTTTCTTTCACTTTTGCCAAGTTTTGCACCACCAAAAACAAGAACAACCGCAACAACAACAACCATAGCAAAACTCATTCATCAAAGCGCAGCCGACGCCTTTAAATGTTAAGCAGTGTGTGTGTGAAAGGGAGAGCTGCCAACACCAACACCAACACACACACACCAAACAACTGTAAAATGTTTCGTGAATTATGCACTTCTTCAACATGCGTTCTGTAATGAACACATTGCCCGGCACTGCTTGCTTGCTCTGCTTGCCCTGCAGCTGTTTGCCTAACTGTACACAGTGTACACCACGATCTTGCTCTCTTTCTCTCAACCACAACTGCATTCCAACAAACAAAAGCGCGGACAACGTTCTGTGGTCAATTTTTCAGTACGTTTGTGCGAAACAGCAAACAAAGACAAAGACCCAACAGCAACAGCAGCAGCAGCGGGAACTAAAAGCTTAATAATAAACTGCTCTTCAACCAAACATTTTTCGTTTGTAGTTGAGCTGCTGAGGGTGGTGGGTTTAGGTGTGCGTGTGGGTGGTGGGTATAGGTGTGAGAGAGGCTTGCACTCTTCAACTTTATTTTAACGGTATATAGCAAAAGTGTAGAGTTTAGTTCATTTAAAGAGGTTTAAGTTAATTTTAAGGGAATTTTGAAAACTATAAGGAAGTTAATAAGTTTGTTTTGGTGTTTGGTTAATTTGAACTCATTAAACAAGTTACTTAGACAACAAAAAGTACTTTCGAAGTGCTTTATAAGGTTTTTTCCACACACAGACAGACAATCCGTTGAGTGATAATCGACATAATCATTGGATCCGCTCTTAATGATGATGATGATGACGCATCTACACAAGAATGGGCGCAAAAAGTACCAGATAAAAGGAAACGAGTCATTTTAAGCCAGATTTTGTTGCTTTGTTCCATTCGTTTGTCTTATATGAGAAGGGGTGGGGGGAGCAAAAAATGCGACATTCGCGTGACCTGCACTTTGTCATTTTGATCTTTGTATGTTTGTCATGGCGCTGGACAATACCAAACCCAAATACCCTACTTTACACCTCACCCAACCGCTCCCCGCCCCGCCCCGCCTCCGCCACGCCTTTTTGCATATCTGTCCAATACGCCCAGACCAACCTCGTTTTTCCATTTGGATGGCATTTTTCATCAGGCGAGCCAAGGGACAACAATGAAAACAAATGCATTTCAAAAACCCTAAGAGAGAGAGAGCGAGAGGGAGAGAGAGCAAACGCGGCGAAAGATATGATATAATTTTTTATTAGTTCGCCCTAGCAACAGACCACAAAAACAACAAAAAAATGTAAGGAATGGTATATGAATCTCACCATACCTCTCTCTCTGTCTCTCTCGGTTGAGGGTGTTGGAGCGGAAAGGCAGTCGAGCAAAAGAAATGAAATGAAATGAAACGGAATGGAATGGAAGCGAGCTGCTTGTTAGTGCAACAAATTACTCAGAACAAAGCAAATAACCGGAGCAAAAGACGAAACGCGACAAGTTGGCAGCGCTGACTAAAACCCTAACCCTCTAACCCCCCTAACCCCCTTACCAACGTTACCTACACAGGCAAGAAATAAAGCAGTGAAGAATGTCATTCTTGCACACACTTTGTTCTGCCTGCTCTAACCTCTCACCTCGCCTTTCTCCCCCCCCCCCCTCTCTCTCTCTCACTGTTTATCTTTTTGCCTAGTTTCACACCCTTCGCTGACCAAATGACTAAGAAAATTGCTTAGTCAAGCACTTTGCAGGCGTCGCTTTTATGTTTTATGACATTTTTCTACAACCTCCCCCCCCCCCCCCCCTTTCACCACTCATTCTTCATCATGTTGTTGCTGTTATCACTGTCATAGCTCAACTTTTTGCTCATACTTTTTACTATTGCTCTCTTTTCCTTGTGTGCAAATAATTTAAGGACGCAATTCTAAAGTTTATTTTATTTCTTTTTAAGTTTTTTTTGGTTAAAATAGTTTGTGGTTTTAGCATTTGGTCATTGAAAGAAAAGCTTAAGAAATGTTGCGTGAAACTACATAACTAATTCAATTTGTTAAGCAAGCGTGCAGCGCAGTGAGAAAGAGAGCGAGAGAGAGAGAGAAAAGAAGAGGCATTTAGTTTGTTAAATCAACTCAAAAACTGAACTCATTCTTAAAGCAGAAATATTTCTACAACTTAATTTTTTGCAATGTTTCAACGCATGCGAATCTCTCTCTCTCTCTCTCTCTCTCTTCTTCTCTCTCTTTTTCTCTCTCTCTTTCTCTCTTTCTTTCTCTATCTCTCTCTCCCTCTCTCTCTTCATCTCTCTCTCTTCATCTCTCTCTCTTCATGTCTCTCTCTTCATCTCTCTCTCTCTCTTCATCTCTCTCTCTCTCTTCATCTCTCTCTCTTTCTCTCTTCTTCTCTCTCTCTCTTTCTCTCTCTCTTCTCTCTCTCTCTCTCTCTCTCTCTCTCTCTCTCTCTTCCTCTCTCTCTTCCTCTCTCTCTTCCTCTCTCTCTTCCTCTCTCTCTTCCTCTCTCTTTCTCTCTCTCTTTCTCTCTCTCTTTCTCTCTCTCTTTCTCTCTCTCTCTTCTCTCTCTCTTTCTCTCTCTCTTTCTCTCTCTCTTTCTCTCTCTCTTTCTCTCTCTCTTTCTCTCTCTCTTTCTCTCTCTCTTTCTCTCTCTCTTTCTCTCTCTTTCCCTCTCTCTCTCTCTCTCTTCCCTCTCTCTCTCCCTCTCTTTCTCTCCCTCTCTTTCTCTCTCTCTCTTTCTCCCTCTCTTTCTCTGTCTCTCTCCCTCTCTTCTCTCTCTCTCTCTCTCTCTCTCTTTCCCTCTCTCTCGCTAGATTTCAATTAGCAGAGACAGAGACAGCAACAAAATGTTTTGCTTGAATTTTTAATCAATGCGTTTTTTTCTTTTTGCGGGGTTTTTGAAAAGCACGCAAGAACAAATGAATGATAAATGAAGCTTTAAGGAGCAAACACGAACACAACAAAGCAGACATTGATTAATTAAGTGCTGCCAAGAAAGAGAGAGAGAGGGAGAGAGAGGGGGGGGAGAGCGTTTCCATAGTTTGTTATCAAAGTTGATTAAAAAGCGGCAATAAACAAAAGATTATTTAGCCAAAAAGCTGATTTTTTATCACACGTTCTCTTTCTATCTATCTGTCTCTTTCTATTATGGAAATCCTTTTTTTGGCGAAAATATGCCAAGAATTCTAGCTGTCTCTCAAAATTGCATTACAATATGAATAGGAAAATCCCCTACCATACCCCCTACCTTACCCCTAGCTTACCCCTCAACCACCATCAAAAGTTCATAACACCCTACAAGGAATTTCCATATTCAATCCGAGATCTGTCATTGTTACAGGAGAGTGGAGGAGAATGGTGAGAGGAGCATGGTGAGAGGAGCATGAAGAGTGGAGAAGAAGTGGGCGGGGGTAGTGTTAAGGCAAGTTGTTGTTGTTGTTGTTCTCGTTTCGGTTAGAAATCTCTCAATGCTTGGCCTGTGGGAAATTCAATTTGCCCACAAAAAAAAAAAAAGAACAGAGAAATCCTTGCCGCAAAAAACAATTTTACCGAATTCTGCCAAATTTTGCCAAATTTTGCCGAATTTTGTTGAATTGTGCACAATTTTGCACACCAAAGTTGATCCGCAGAGAGAGAGAGAGAGAGAGAGAGAGGGAGAGAGAGAGAGGGAGAGAGAGAGAGGGAGAGAGAGAGAGGGAGAGAGAAAAGTTTAACATTGCACATTTAAAATATGCATGAAACGTTTTTGAGCTTATGTTTATGCATATATCTATCTATCTGTACACAATCTACTATATCGTATGAACATCGCATATATACATATATATATGTGTGTGTGTGTGTGTGGCAAGCATAAGTGTCAAACATAGTGTATATATATATATATATAAAGAGCGTTATGAAAATTCACTTGACTAAAAGTGACAAACGAAAAAAACATATCTACCATCCCCACACCCACACCCCTCCCTCCCTTCCCACCTTACCAACGAAACCATCACCCTCACAACAACAACAACAACAACAAAACCGTTAACAGCATTGCATGCCAAATAAATGTGGTAAATTTTGTTAACGCATCGATGAAATTCTCCAAAAAATATTAAATAATCCAAAAAAAAACTCAAAAAAAAAGTGCTGAAAGGCAGAAAAACACTCGAGCGAGGGTGGTGAAAAGAGTGTGGGGGAGAGTGAGGGAGAGAGAAAGTGCTTTTACTGGCGTCTGTCACAAACTTTTCCACAACACGTTGACATTTAATAGGTGTCATTGTATGTGTGTGCTTGTGCTTTTCAACACTTTTGCGGGTAGAGAGAGAACAGAGAGGAAGAGGAAGGCAGTGCATCTGTATAGCATGCGAAATATCATCAAAATTTTATATTTCTGCCCACGCAGCTGGCAAATTGAGAGCCTTGTGCGTGATTTGCATAGACTGTAACTGCATACCAATACTCCCCACACCCACACCCACCACACCCACTCACCACACCCATCACTCCCATCACTCAGTTGAGAGCCTGATGTGCATTTGAGCGCGCTTTCTAAGCTGCACACACACACACACACACGCACACACGTTATCTGTGTGTGTGCGTTTTTAGGCGCTCTCTCACCTCAACTGGCTGATGACGCTCAATGTCAGCTCGCTGTCTCGCTCACACACTAGGCAAGCGGCTCTCATTAAGCTTCAGCTCAATTCCTACTTGTCGCTTGTCCTTGTCGACATCGTTCAGCTTACGTTTGATTTTGTTGTTGTTGTTTTTTTTTTTTCGTTCAGTTCAGTTCAGTTTTTGTTCTCTTACTGTCAGCTGCCTCTGGTTGTTGGTTTTTTTTACGTGCACACACACACATGGAATCTTTTATTTTTTACTCGTTGTTGTTGTTCTTGTTGTCACGTGTCAAAATCATGCGAGAGAAAAAGAAAAAAACAACAAACTTTTAATTGCAAAGTCGGCCAACAAAACAAATTGTAAAAAATGCACAAAGCCACACACACACATACACGCGTCACTCACTCACACACACACACACGAAGAAAGAAAACTCATTTAAAAAAAGTACTTAATAAAAATATTGAAATATTTATTAATTTCGCTAAACTTTTTTACCAAACTGGGCACACAACACACACACACGCGTAAACCAATTAAAACTTGCAACTAACTGTTAAAAAATATAATGCTATATATTAATTGCATAAATAAGTGGAATTATTCATCGTAAGCGAACAGAGAGAGGGGTAGAGGGAGGGACGAGCGAGCAAGCGAACAAATAGCGATGATTTTCACGTGTGAGTGACGTGATGCTGTTCTGAGTCACGTACTCAAACAAACAGCAACAGCAACAACAACAACTGTAAAACTGCGATGCTATCTATGCCCTTGATAATTTGAACGGCAGCTCCAAAGCGACAGCAAGCAAATTACTTAGAGAGCGAGAGAAAATCTGCACTTAATGTAACAACAAATAGCCCAAAAAAGAACGAACGTAGCACTAATCCAATAACAGAACTACAAACACACCAACTTAACGAGAGAGAGCAAGAGATAGAGGGAGGGAGCAGCAGCAGCAGCTGACAACTGTGAACTTTATGCTCGGCCTACGACGAAGGCTTCTCAATTCGATTAGTAGTGTGTCTGTGTGTGTGTGTGTGTCTGTGTGTTTGTGTATAGTTAAAGCAGCAGCCGCTGTTGCTGTTTCTGCTGTTGTTGTTGTTGCTGCAGCTGCGCTTCTTCTTGTGTTGTTGTCTTTTGGTTTCGGCTGTCACGCGCCGCCGTAAATCGCTGCGCGCAGGCAGCACCAGCTGCATTAACAGCAGCCGCTCTGCTCGCTCTCTCTCTTTCAGTCCCAGCACGTACGAACTTATGGGACACAGCAACAGTGCAAGGCTCTCCACAAAAGTCCCAAAACTCGTTAAAAGCGCTTCTTGTGTGCCGTGTGTCGTTCCCCCCCTCCTACACACTCGCACTCTCGTTCTTTCACTTTCTTTTTGTGCTTGTTCTTGCTTTGTGTTGTTGCAGACGCTTTTTAAAAATCTCTTTACGTATTGCGCGTCCATCTTGAAAATTGTTGCTTAAAATTGAAATGATTTCAAGTTAATTAAAATAGTTTTTGGCATTTTTTTTTAAATTTCTTTTGCATAGTTTAAGGCGCAAGCAAGTGAAATAAGGAGCTGAATTTAACATTTACTTTAATTTATAATAATAATATTATAAATATATGCTTTAAATTTTAAAACATATTTTAAAGCTTGTTTTAATCACTCAAAGAAAATTGCCTTAAAACATGATGAAAAAAAAGGCATAAAAATAAATATTAAAGCTTAAACTCCAAACTTTTATTAAATGTTAAATGTATTTAAAATTGATTTAAAAATGTACTTAAAAAAAATTTGTTAAAGCTTTGCATTTTAAACCTTTTTCCGCAATGATTTGCAATTCGGTTTTGATTTTAAATTCTTTGGAGACATTTTTGTCAATTTAAACCAATTGAATGCGGTTCCAATAAATATAAATATATATCTATATGTATTTATGCAAAGCAACTTAAATAAATATTCATTGAAATATTTTAGTTTTGCGAAACAAACAAAAATATTTAAGCCCAAACGCCATTAAAGCGACAAAGCGCAAATCTATTGACATTTTCAATTATAATTCACAAAAAAAGAAGACAAAAAAAAACAATCAAAATCAATCAAATCCAAATAAATCCAAATAAATATTAAACAATTTCATATGCAAATTTGTGGATTTGTTTCTTTGGATTTATATATTATTATCATGTTTAACAAAAAAAAAAAAAAACTTGTTTGCTAATTGCTTTGCATTATTGCATTAAATAGCTTTCGGTTTTAGATTTGATAGCAAACAGTAAAAAACCAGTAAGAAGGTTCTTGGCGAGAAATCCCGACTAGAAGATACCCTGAAGCTGAACACAAGTATGTTTGTATGTGTGTATGTGTGTGAGTACGTGTGTGCATTCTTCATACTTGACTTAAGTTTAATGTTCTATATATATCCGATGTTTCTCTCAAAGTTTTCCAAATTCAAGACTTTGTTGTTATCAAACCCATGTGTATATCGGAAACGGAAAGAGTTATCGAAAATCTAAAACAAATTTGTACTGCCTAGGAATCAGGCGAGCTGGAGCTGGCTATATCGACTCGGCTGATCGAGAATATATATACTTTAAGGGGTAGTAGATGCTTCCTTCTGCCTGTTAGATACTTTTCCACAAAACCATCATACCCTTTAACACCCATTAGGAGTGGTATAAAAATGCACAACTCATTAAAATTTGACAATTAATTTCAAAACAAAAAAAAAAAGAGAAAAGGACAAGGACAAAACAGATTGTAGGAATTAACATTTACATTGGCTGTAATTTATTTGTGTATTAATTGCATTTGACTTTTATTAGTTTCACAAATTTGCGCCGACTTAAATGCAAATCAAAATTCGAATTATCTGTGTTATTAGTATTAAACAAATTTATATACGAAATTTTATATTTGTTTATGTTTATGCTCATTTCGTTGGCCCAGTTTAAAATGGCCGCAAAATCCACATAATTAAAACATTACTGAAAACTCATTATTGCCCCATTAAAAGCAGAGATTTTAAATCTATCACGTATACGACTTAATCGTTCCTCAAACACTTAACGTTTGACCGTAATTGTTATTGTTTTTCTTTTTTATTGATAATTATTATAAATGTTTCCCTCTCTTTTTGCTTAAAGTTGGCTTTAAAAGCAAAAACTTTGCGGCTTTTAATTTTGTTAAAGTTTCTTCAAACAGTTTCGCCTTTTTCGGTGCCTTAAACATTTTCTTTAAGAAGATTTTTAATAGACAAAAACATTTTTCTTTTATGAGATTTCTTGAACGAAATTGTTTAATTTATGCTGAAACAAATATTTAATATTTTTTTTTTGGCATTTTTGAAACAGTTTTCCACTTGATTTAAAAAAGAACTTCTTTTCCTTTTACTTGATTTTGCTGTTTGATTAAAGTACACTTAACTTAAGTTGTATGAATTGAAAAACAAACGAACAATTTCGATGAAAGCAACATTTGTAACAAATTCGCTTCGTTGCGCAAAATGTTGCTCTCGTTGTTGTTGTTGCTTTTGTGTTCGGGGTCAAAGGAATGTTTGTTAGTTTGGTTTTGGTTTTTGTGTCCATTGGCGCCATAAAAAACATAACGACGACATTTTCATGGCTTTGTTTACATTCGTTTTGATTTTCCTGTTCGGTTTTCCTGCTTCCCGCCCTCCCCACAAAGACTGAGTGTGTGTGTGTGTGATGTGTGTGTGTGTGTTGTTTACACGAGCGCACAAGAAAAGTTCAATATCCGCTTCTTAGTTTCTTCTCCTGCTCCTGCAAAGTTCTCAGCTCTCAGCTCTTAGTTCAACAATTTCAGCTCCTCGGCAACACCAATCAACTATACATATATATATATATAGATATATATATATATCATTCCATGTCTTCACAGTTGCCTCATCATCTGCATCATCATCAGCAGCAGCAGCAGCAGCAGGCCACATCGTTTAATTATCCACTTGCTTCATAAACTCTTTGTTCAAGTAAAAGCAACATTTGAGCTCTTTCTTTCTTTCTTTATTCTCTCTCTCCCTCTCCCTCTCGCTCGCTTCCTCCGTGTGTGTTTGTGTGCCAGTTTCAGTTTGGTTTTTGTTTTTGTGTGTTTTGATCAAAACGCAATGCGGTCCATCTATCGATGCCAGCCTTTGAGGCATCAGACCCAGCCTTTCAATTAGAGCTCATTAATGTCTGCCCAATAGTGTGTGTGTGAGTGTGTGTTAACAAGGTGGAAGCTGCGGAGGGGGTTGGTGGGGGTAAGGGGGGCATTGTTTATAATTGGCATGTACGACAAAGAGTGCAAGAGAGTAGGGTGTTTGGAGGGGTGGGGGGATGTGCAGTCGTGTGCATTGGTCATTGAAATTGCTTTTTAATGTTGGACCGTCCAAACAAATAAACAACAACAACAACAACAGCAACGCCACCACCGCGAGTCCATTCCATATATATACAAATATATATAGATATATATATTGCCGTCGAGATGAGAGACAAAGGGAAGCTGGGCGGGGTGGTAGGGGAGTGTGTGTGCCTCGCTCTATAGATATGGTTACAGTGGTACAAAAATAACTTCTCTACAGTTGACAAAAAACAAATCCGGCTAATATTATATGTATATACACGTATATATATACGGATAATTAAATATACTGGTTTTGGCATATCGATGCATGCTTCTTTCTCTTCCCGGTGTATTACTCTATGTACTCTATATATATTTCGATATTCTTATGTTAAATCACAAAAGAATATATTTAGATTCGAATCATTAATCTGTGAGCAAATCGAGCAAACAAATAAAAATTATATTAAAATTGTAATGCCATTTAATATAATTAATTTGTAAGTTTATTTGAATGTTTGTTACTCCCTCACTATATATATATATATATATATATATACTATATAACTATTGAATGAATTTCCATGAAACTTTACAACAACATAGCTTATACATCTGAATAATACATGAGCTATAACTTTTAACGATATTGATATGTAAAATAATTGTCAGAGGAGGAAGAGAAACAAAATTTTCAGTAGAAATATATATTGTTGGGAAAACATTGTGCAAGTTTGTAGTTATATATATATATATATATATATTTGAATGCCTGTTCAATCTGTCATTTTGAAAGTTATTGTCAAACGAGGCAGAAACTAAACTAAGAAGCTACAAAATATTTTCATTCGGTGAAAATACATTATTGAAGCTACTTCAGAACTTCTAAAGCGAAAATAGAATTGTTAATAACACTCTTTTTATTATTTGCCAAAGTAATTTGTACCACTGTACATATATATGTATATACATATAAATGTTTGTCTATATCTGCTGGGCGTTTAATTTACGCCTCGAGTCAAACTGTAAATACATTATTTATGTTTGCAATGCATTTATATGTATATATATATGTGTGTGTGTGACTGCATTTGAGCTCGAGGCGCAGCCATCAGGTTAAGTAGAGGATCCCTTTGTAGTCATTGGGGGGCAATCGGTTGGTTTGGCCTTAGTCAGGTTGCAAACCATTCAAATTGGCTTTCAATGGCATACACACACACATATATATCTTCACATATTAAGCATACGCCATGTTGTATATTTAATGCGTATTTGCAACTAAAGTGACACAAACGACTATGCAACTTGCAACTTGCAACTGGAAACTTGCAAAAACGACAACAACAACAAAGCTCAAACGCAATCAATGAAGTGCCCCCGCGCCCAAAGTCCCCAAACTGGGCGTGGCACTATAATGCAAGTGCATAGAATACACATACATAAATATATCTTTATATATATATATAATAGATATGCATATGCATAGATGTATCTTATGGTATCTGTGTGCCACTGGAGAGATATTGAGTTAGTAGCACCAAGGAACATTAAATTCAATAGAAATGTGACAGCCGCAGGGCGTTGGCTCTAATACTCTCTCAGTGTATCTGTATCTGTATTTGTAACTGTATGTGTGTGTCTATCTATCCAAGTTAGTCGCTCAGTTAGTCATTTAGTTTAGTTTGCAAAAAGCACTTTTAACTTTTAATTAAGTTACGAGTATATCTGTCTATGTGTACTTGTGTATGAGTGTGTGTGCTTGGGTGTGTGCTTTAAGCCACGTTAATATCACATGCTCTTAGCTTTTATCAAAGGCGACAAATGTACGTTGTAAAGTTTGTCTTCAGGCATAATCAATTGCAAATGTGTTTGTGCGTATTCCTTTAACCTAATTGTGGAAAAAACACTTTCAAACAAAAAAACCGACAATTTTTCACTTTTGTTTTATCTCTCAATGAGGAAATTGCAAAGTTTGTTCAATTCCTCTAACAGTGCAAACAAAACCTAAAAAAAAACTAAAGGAAATGAAGTCTCGTTGTTTTGTTAGTTGTCATCAATATTTTTGTAATCTTCAGTTAACTTAAATTAAAATAGTTCCATTAAAGTATTTATTTTGATTACGTATACTTAATGTTTTAACACGCTAAAGAGCGAATTTTTGAAAAATGATGTCGAAAAAACGTTTTTGTGGCACATTTACTATAGAGTTGTAGGAAAAGAATAATCGATTAAAATCGATAACATACGATAACACTCTTTAACACACAGCAATAATAATCGACTATAATCGATAAAAACTTTAACAAACAAAGAATCATCGATTATAATCGATAAAAATCTATATCATACGATAACACAGCAATAATTATCGATTATAATCGATAACAAACTTAAACAAACAATGAGAATCATCGAATTTAATCATTAGCACACTTTGAGACTCTTATCTGTCTTTTGTCTTTTCAATTGCAAAACAAATTTCTGCCATGTTTATTGACAGATGAACAAATAGTCTTTTCCCTTCAGTGAATATTTTTTGTGCATTGTTTTAATTGAACAATAGTTGTTGTTTTGTTATTTGTGGCTTTGCGGTTTTGTTGCCGTTCCTGATGTTGTTGTTGTTGTTCTTGATGTAATCATGATTTATGCATAAAGTGCGCGACGTTCGTTGACTTCAACGTAAGGAAAAAGCAAAGACATAGAAGATGGTTAAGACTTTCGCTCTCTCCCCTCTCACTCACTCACTCACTCCCTCTCTCTTGCTCTGTCTGTGTTTCTTGCTTGAAATGTATCTGTATCTTGTGTATTGGCTGGCAAAGACAGGCAAGCAGTGTGTAAACGCTTGAGTGGCACTAAATCAAATAGTGCGACCATCAAGCATGCAACGAGCCGTTGCAATTCACAACCTGAACCAGAAACTGCCGCACACACTGTGTGTGTGTGTGTTTTAGTGAGTGTGTGTGTGTGTGTAAGTAAGTGTGCGTATATCTATGCATCTAGAGTAGATAGATGGCCTATCGGACTGTGGCCCGTGTTAATATTTGCTTGCGTTTTACATTGTTTGCCCTGAACTGGCCAAAGGAAGGGTCCAAGTGGTCTTCTCTTCTCTTCACCACCTCTCTTCTTCTCACCATGTTTATCTTTGCATAGTTTTCATGTTGTGTTTGGCTTTTAGTGCTGCCTCAGTTGCTGCTGCACACAGATAGACTGTCGTTTCTGTATGTGTGTGTGTGTGTAAATAGAACTGTGAATAACACAGTTCAAGGCGAACGTTATGTGGCATGCAACACAAAAGCAAAACCAAAAGCAAAATCAAATAAAAGAAACAAACTTAAGTCGAGCTGCCTAGCCATGGCTGTTAATGAGTCAATAATAGAGTAGACGAAGCAAGAAAAGGTCTGAAAAGGTATCTGAAGTTCATGGTTATCATTATCGGTAACTGTATCTGTATCTTTATCTGTAGCTGTATCTGAATCTGTAGCTGTATCTGTACCTGAATCTGTAGCTGTATCAAGATCTGAACCTGAAGCTGTAGCTTTACCTGTATCTCTAACTGTATTTGTATATATATCTGTACATGTATCTGTATCTGTATCTGTATCTGTATCTAAGTACTTATTATTGTGTTAACAGAAAAAACGAACAGAATAATCAAAAGCTTTTAACTCATAAACAAAAGATCTGAATCTATTAAAGAACATCTCTTTCTTAATATATATTCTACATGCATCTGTTTTGGTATCTAAATCTAGGATTTAGTATCTGTATCTAGGATCTAGTATCTGTATTTAGGTTCTGCCAATGAAACACTCTGCAATTCGAACTATTTTCGGGATAGGTTTGCCTAGTTAAGACATAACTTCAACAAGAAAATCATTGATTATTTATATATAATATTAATACAAAATGAATCAGTGCTGGAAATGGAAATTCTATCTTATTTATTTCTGGTATGGTTCAACGTTAATTTACAGGCAAATTGCGAGTAATTGAGATTGTTTGGCCTGAAATTCAAATTTGAATGTAAATTGGCAATACAAAGAATGCAAAATGAGCCTTTCAAATGTGTTCTTCGGCCTTAATTGTTGGATAAACAAACAATCATCAATTGTGTTGCATTTTGGATAAGATGCAATGTTGCAACATTTGCAACACAAGAAATCCTGCATCTACTATGTCACCATCTGTGTTGCAATTAAACGCAAATAGTATTTTAGCTATTGGCAAAGTTAACAATAAACCCAATTTGCTGCCTTCAATTTCAATTAAATGTTTCTTACATAACATGCAATTAGTCTTAATCTCAATAATTTATGATGCGATGTTAAGTTGATGTAGAACAATGGTATTGCTACAGATTGAAGCTACAGATTGAAGCTTTAAGATAAAGCTTTCAGATACTTTTATTCGATTACTTAGCCTTTGAGTTA
Organism: Scaptomyza tumidula; assembly: GCA_035044465.1. Taxonomy (NCBI): domain Eukaryota; kingdom Metazoa; phylum Arthropoda; class Insecta; order Diptera; family Drosophilidae; genus Scaptomyza; species Scaptomyza tumidula. Next base: position 678,223 of record JAWNNW010000505.1, on the reverse strand, counting down.
AGTTTCGAGAGCATCAAAGCTTCAAAAGAAACTTTAAAGTGAGCTTTAAGTACCAGCTGGGTTGTATAATCAAGTTAAAGCTCATAATATGATTGCCGTTTCGCCAAAATACACAAAAAACAAAAAAACGCGTTACATAAACATTTTAGAGCTCAGTTTCTACCTGACCCTTTGTTGATGGCCAAAAAGTTGTTTGTTGGCCGATTCTAAAAGCCATAAGGTGCAATTTGAATACCAAACAAACAAACAAAAAAATTTTTAATGCAATTTAAAGCCAAGGCACAAGAGGTGGAAAAAAAAACTAAAAGCTTATCAATAAATGACCTCTGGTTAAATTTTGTTTTTCTTTTCTACTCTTCTCTTATATTTTTTTTTTTATATACAAATACATTAGTTTTTTGTTGGTTGAGTTTTTTTGTTTTTTGATGCCTTGTCATATGCCAAAAATGCATGCCCAAATGCCAGAGCGAAAGAGAAAGCGAGAGAGAGAGAGAGAGAGAGAGAGAGAGAGGGAGAGAGCGAGAAGGTCGCCATGGGTCGACTGGCCGAGGGCAAAGATTTATTTCACCCGGTTGAAGCAGAAAATTGCACGTAACAAAGCGTGGAAAACTTTTTTTTCTTTCTTTTTTTTTGTGTGTGTGCCCAAAAGAAAAAAAACAACACGCCCACCACATGCCGCATGCCGCACATGGCGCACACAAATGAAGAGAGAATCTACGATTTCGAAGTAGAAACTTGGACTTGAACTGCAGTCGAGCTTTGGAGAGCTGGGAGAACTGAAAACTGGGTTTCTAGTTTTTTGTTTTTCCTATTTTGGTCAAAAACACAACGGAAATTACAAATTGTTGTTTACTTTGCATTTCGTTCGCACACGGAGCAACGAAAAACAAAAAAAAAAAACTAAACGGGGCGCCCAAAAAATGAAAATACATGGACAGCAGAACAAAGTAGTCGCAATCGAAGGGCAGTGTAAAGAAAATATGAAGAAAAACCGAATAAAAAAGCAGACTGCAAAAAACAAAACACAGTAAAAACGTATCACAAAGAATGAGGCAAAAGAATGTGCCATGTGGCCTGGCATTCCACAGAACATTGAAACACGGCATAAAAATGAAAATGGAATTGGTCTAAAAGCATTAGGAAAGACAGAGAGAGAGAGAGAGAGAGAGAGAGAGAGAGAGTGTGTGATAGAGAGGTTAAGAGAGGGTTTAGGCTTTGGGCCAAAGGCTAGTTGCGTGGCTAAAAACAAAAACAGTGTTTAGTGTTTAGTTTAATGAGCTTTTTTTTTTACTTACCTTTTTTTTGCTACTTTTTACCGCAACAATAACAGAAACAACTCTTAACTTACAAAACGATAAAGAGAACGACAAAAATAAATAAAACCCGAAAAGGATTAAAGCTGTAGGACATGCATATGTGACGTACAGCTAAGATATCCTGTTAGCTTCAAAAAATATATCGATATTTATAAACACCGACTATCGATAGATTTGCAAGCATTTACTATTGGATTGGTGTAACAATCAAACAGCGAAAGCTTTTACAAAACGAAACTCTTTTATCTAAGCCCAACTATCGATAGATTTGCAAGCATTTATCGATAAATATACGTATGAAGATTGTTGAAACATTCAAGCATCAAAAGCTATTACAAAACGATTATCTTTTATCTAAGCCCAACTATCGATAGATTTGCAAGCATTTACTATCGATAAATATACGTATGAAGATTGTTGAAACATTCAAGCATCAAAAGCTATTACAAAACGAAACTTTTTTATCTAAGCCCAACTATCGATAGATTTGCAAGCATTAACTATCGATAAATATACTTATGAAGATACATTCAGACATCAAAAGCTATTAAAAAACGAAACTTCTTCGTTAACATCGAAATCAAGTATAAAAAACTTCTTTTTTTGTCGTTTTGGTTGCCCAACTTGAGTCTAATTATTGGCTTCTTTGTGCTTCCGTTTGATACCAACACTTGCACACCTTGATTATACCCATTATGTACCACAATGTTTTTTAATGGCCAAAGGGCATACAACAACAACAACAAAAAACACCAACAACAACAACAAAACAATATGAAAATTGGGTCAATTACTTTTATAATCATAACATACAGAAACTACAAAAGCAACTTCTTCACCGTTATTCAGAGCAATTTGTTATTGTTGTAACTGCTTCTTGTTGTTATGGTTGTTGCTTTTGTTGTTGCTTTTGTTGTTGTTGTTGTTAAGCTTGCTTTCTTTTCCCATTTATGCACTGTTATTGCATGCCAATAGTTCATAGTTCAGCATTTAGCATTTTTCTTTTTTGTCTGTACTTCTTTTGCCTCTTTTTTAGTAGCGATTGAGTTAAGATAAACATAAGTACAGCGTTGTAAACACAGTGTGTGCTAAATGTTGCCACACACTACGAACTGTTTTTCTTCTTTTTGTGGAACGCAAAGAAAATGGTTGAATGCATCAACTCTAACATAAAGAAGAATTGTGGTGATAAAAGTTCCCGAATAGAATAAAAAACAAAAAATAGTAAAGCCTTTGATAACATATAACAAAAAACAATAACGAATGATGATTTATTTTAAGTTAATAAAAAAATGTTTAAAAAAAATATATTTAATATATATTAAAGCATTCTTGCGAAAGTATCGTATGTTACTTGTTTTTGAAATTAAGATTTTAATGCAACTTAATGCGTCAACTGGCAAAATGTAGGATCAGAAATTCTTATATTTATGCCACAAACTAAGATTGTCCCGTTAATAATCCATACAAGCTAAGGCAGTGAAGAGCAGAAGCGAAACAAAGCGACTTCGATATATGGTTTTAAGTCAGACATTTACTGCTCGCAAGCACTGTGCTTTGAACTACATGCTGGCATTGCAAGTAAATTTATAAATACACACACACACACACACAGAAGTTTCTCAATGTGTGTGTGTGTGTGTGAGGAACTTGATGTCTAAAGTCTGCAGTCAATTTAGATAAACAATTACGAGCACAATTGCTACAGGGACTAACCCCAAACAGCTAGCTACACTGTACCCACTCGCCCCAAACGCCAACAATAACAATAAGCGCGGCAAACAACAACAACAACTTGGAGCTGCCACCAACCGGCGGCAACAACAATAACAAAAGCTGAGTGGGGTGAAGGGGGAAGGGCGCACAAACGTTCAGTTCATTTGACCCGCCATCAAGTGGATATGTGGTGTGGTGTGGTGCTTGAGCTTATGGTATGGTATGAAGAGTGGTGCTGCTGCTGCTGGTGCTGAAAACAATGCAACAGAAGGCGGCTAAAGTCATTTGCGTTGTTATTGTAAGAGGCGAGCGCGCGCGCGAGTTGAGAGCGGCCCAAAAATAGCAACAGCAACAGCGGCAGCAGCAACAACAACACAATCAAAACTTTAAGTAGAAAATAAAAAAAAGCAATGGAAAAAAGAAAGTAATATCTATGAGTTGTACGAGTATATACAAAATATTATACTGCCACGCAGATCGTGAATTGTTGCAAGCCTCAAAACAACAACAGCACTTTGGAATTTTAATTGGCTCACGGAGCGACAAAGAGAGTGAGAGAGAGGGGTGAAGAACTGCATTTGCATGCTGTTTGCTTCACTTCTTCCTCTTTTTTTTGTTCCTGATGGTCGAGCATAAATCATGGGATCGTCAAGAACAGACTATTTATACTTATATATAGTATACTATATACGCATATCATCATCAACAGCATTCAGACAGACTCCAAAAGAAAGGCATGCGGAAGAGTTCTCACACACACACACGAACAGAGACTCTCTACATATATGTTTAAAGTGACTTTAAAGAATTCAAAAGTGTTACCAACAGAAAACCAGATGCAGTTGCCATGGCTCCAGATTTGTTTTTCTTTGATTTTTTAATGGCGACCAAACAAGCTGAAGATGAAAAATTTTTTGTTTAGCTATCAGCTTACCTGTAAAGACAGAAAAGAAATAAAAAAAAATATTATTAGTATTGATCAAACCCAAGAAAACAAGTTAAGAAAATGCGATTAAAGGTGTTAATACACATAAACTATACAATTCTTACTATTATTGATATTAAAAATGTGAAAGTTTGTTTGTTACTCTTTTACGCAAAAACTTATAGATGAATTTAAGTAAAGCTTAACAATTATATAGCTTATACATTAGAATAACTATAATAAATAATATAAAAAAGTATAATATAAAAAAAATATTAAAAAAAAAATTAGATAAAAAAAAAATTTTTTTAAAAATTAAAAAAAAAAATTTATAAAAAAAATTTATAAAAAAAAATTATGTAAAAAAATTATATAAAAAAAAATGATATAAAAAAAATTTAAAATGATATAAAAAAAAATTACTTTGATACTTTGTATCGAGTATATCATATTAAATATCTTAACTCAAGCTCAATAAGTGAATAAAAAACATAATTAAAATAATATTTCGTAGCTATTTATTTATTAAGCCAAAGGTTTAAGGATTTTTAAGGGAACTGCTTAACTATTTAACATGTGATTATATCCCAAGCTATACATTTTTCGACTTAACATTCGCCTCAGCGAACCAAGAAAAGAAACCCAAAATGAAAAGAAAAAAACTATACAACTATTTCAATTACAACTGGCAAAAAAAAGTGTAATAAATGGTTTTAAATTTCCATTTGCGAGGCAGCTGGCTGAATTATTGGCTGGCGTTGCCACTAGTTGGTGTACTTAGATATTTTATTGGCGCTACACGTTGCCCAATTTCAATATTTCGCCAAAAACCAAACACCACAAAAATTTGCCCACAATTGCAGCATTTACAACACAAACACGCAAAAAAAAATTGGAGGAAAAAAAAAAAGAGCGGCCACAAAGTGGCCCATAAGTCACATAGTCAGACAACCAGACCAACCAGGCCAGAGTTGCCACCAGACCACACCACACCATCCTGTCCTATCCTCTGCTCCTACTCTCAACCTTACCTTCAGGGCGTAACTCAAGGTCTGACTTTTGCTCCAGCAATTTACAAGCTGTTTACCCAGCCGCAGCAACAGCAGCAGCAGCAAGAAAAACTCATCAGCGCCATCTGCAAGTGCAACTCAATTTAAGAAAAAACAACAACAGCAAGCAAAAAAAAAAAAATAAAAATAAGAACGTAAAAATGCCAGCATAATTAATTACTCATAAGTAATTCCGCTGGCCTTAGGGTCGCTGGGCGCATAAATATTTCAATTGCAGCGTTGAAGTTACCACCAAAAATATGCAACGGCGTTGCAAGAAACCCATTATAATACTCTATACGTCCAAAAGGCGAAGTTCTTAATACTCTAAATGCTGTACAAATATTTTTTTACTAAATGTTGGCATCAAAAGTTTCGAATAAATTTGTGTATGATGACTTTTAGTGAGAAAGTTTTGTTAGAACATAAATATGAATTAAAAATTCAATAATTAAATTATATATATTTCAGATCGAACTTAAGAGTGGCATAGTTTCTAGTTTCAAGATAAAATCTCAACATTTTATTCATTCTCTTAATATTATATATTATTATATACGAATTGAAGTAACATTTTCCTTTATTCCATTCTTTTAAGTTATTATTAAAGTAAATAAACTAAAATTATTAAATGAATAAAACAAGTCTTCCTACTTATTTGTTATGATGTAAATTATACACTATAATGGGCAAACAACAACATCACCAAGAAGAAGACCAAACGAGAAGAAATTGAAACAGAAAATTAAGCTGAAAATGCGATGAGCGTGCAGCAGCAAGAATAAGAGTAAACGGATGGATGCAGGGGCGGTTAGGGAGGGAGGGGACAAAGGGAGTCCGTGCAGAACGAAAACGGAGCCGTGAATGAATGAATGAATCAGTGAAACGAATAAACTCGTTCGTTGCACAGTTGAATGACTACAAAGTCGAATTAAGAGGCAGCAACAGCAGCAGCATTCACACACACAGATACACACATGTGCATGCGATGTGTGTGCATATACAAATATAAGATGATATGTGTGTGTGTGTGCAACAGAAATTTGATGCGGCTGCTGCTTCTGTCTTGCACTTGCCACTTCTCGCGTCGCGTCGCGTCGCCTCGTCTCAAAGCTGCAATGCAATTTAAAGCACGTGCTGACTGCCTGCCTCCGATTGCTGCCACAGAGCGTCGTGCTTCATGGACCGCGGCCGAAACGAAGCGAGAAGAAGCGAAGAATCCGCAAAAATCAACAACTAACGGACTTTGTGTACTCTCTATAATCATAGATTCTCTATCAAATTGGATTTATTTTTTTTTTTGCTTAAGGATTAATTTGAATTTCATTTTGCAATCATTTTTTAAGCCACAAATATCAAGAGAGTTTGACTTTATAGCAAACCTTAAGCCAAACACTCTGAGTGAGAGCTATTCGATTATTCATGCTTCAAGGTATTCGGAGTATTCGTAAAGATCAAGATCTCTTTTTCAAAACTTCTAGTTTGAAGATTCAAAGAATTCTTAAATCAATAGATCTAAGTATAGAGCGAAATATGTAGGAATGTTTTAGGAATCTTTAAAATGATTTTCTAGCTTTCTTTTAAACTTTTCTCAAGTTGAAGAAACACAATGCTTGAGGCATCTTTAATCTTGACTTTCATCAATTATTATGAGGAAAACTTCTGACCACAAAATGTATGAATGATCGGTAAGGAAATCTTCTTACTCTGGCTGTAGATTGATTTTTACAGGGTATACATATAACAAGATGGGCGCGTCAGTCGTGCGTGAAGAAAATTAATGTATATATGCTTGCTGCATGTCTTCGAGCGCAAACAAACAATCAAATGGCAAACGACATTTAATTAAAGACTATGGACAGCAAAAAAATGTCAATGAGAACGAGGCTCAATGCAAAGTGGCAAAAGAACACGAAAAACAAAAAAGACGACGACATGAAGATGATATTGAAGAGTCTGTCTGCTTCTTTGCATATTGAACGGGGAGCCTGGCTGGCTGGCTGGTTGGTTGGCTGGCTGGCTTTGCCACCTTAAGCCTTATCAATGGGCCATCGACTGGTTAATTAGGCGAACACGCCCACCTGGCAGAAACAGGCCTGCAAAACGCCCAACTGTCATTACACGTAGCGCTCATTTAAATAAATTAATGAAAATCTCGTTTCGTTTCGTTTCGCTTCTGTCTTTATTTTATTATTTCGCTTCAGTTATTTTTTTTTTGGTTCTCTTCTCAACGTCAACGAGCAACTTTTTTATGGCATTTTCTTTGCCTTATCGCCACCAATATTGACACTGACAGCCTATCAGCAGTGGAAGAAGGTGGAGAAGAATGACAGCAGGCGAAGGGGGGGAGGGGAAGGGGAATGGTTGGAGTTTGGTAGAAAATTGAGATTTCGTGGTCGTGTCACATCGCTCGCCTCATTTGAAAAGACTGCAGCAGCAGCAGCAGCCGCATTTTGTTTTTTCCATTAGCGCAAAATGTTTGAAATTGTTTATCTTAATCGCTTTCGATGCCGCCCGTCGTACAACACGATTAAGTGTAGAGAGAGAAAGAGAGAAAGAGAGAGAGAGAGAGGGAGAGGGGAAAATTTGTGCGTGTTGTCATTCACACATGGCATCTAAATAACATAGATATTGATATTGGCTTATTAGCCACACATCTTTGATGTGTTTTTGTGTCTGTGTGTGTGTGTATGTTGGAGTGTTTGTTGTTGTTGCGTTCCCAACACATCGATTGACATTTATGGCCGAAATATTAATTTGTATTTATGTTCGCGTTAAGTATGTGGACGAAAGGAATGAGGATGTTTGCTTGGCAGCTGTCTAACTGTCTCGTCTACAAACATCTTAGTATTTGCTTTGATTTCCGGCATGACAGATGCCCTTTCTTTTGGTATGTGATGCTGTCTGTGTGTTGCCAATTTTCACCCCCAAGAAACCGATAAGTGTAGAAATGTTAAGGAAAAAACATTTGATTAGCTTATTGCAGACCGTTGAATACAATACTTAAGCAACATTTATACTTTGCGCTGTTGCCAATTTTCATTTTAATGAATTTTAATTGTTGCCAAATTTCACATTTGAATGCAACACCGCAAATCATTGCCAAGTCACATTGTAATTAAGAAGTGACCAAAATTCAGTTGATTTCGAATTTTCACTTTGCATGGCAGGCAACAACAAACAAAAATCCAAAAACCTTCAGCTGTAACTGTGACTGTGACTGCAGTAATGTGTGGTAAATGCAACCACAAATTTACGTACATACTTTAACGAGTCAAGATGCCAACACGCCTAAGCAGATATTATGCTGTTGTGTGTTTGTTTCATTGACTGCTTTTCGGCTGTTTGCCAGTTGGCAGCTTCAATCAAACCAACAACAGTCGACACACATTTGTCAGACAGCCGAGACGAGAGAGCGAGAGATTTCGTTAAAATGCTGCAACCATGTAGTAGGACTGAAACCCGCCTCACCTCTCACCTCTCTCCCTCTCTTTCTCTCTCTTTCCATCGACGTCTCCATTTTCCACTCTCACCCTGCCAAACTCAGGCAACTTATCTGTCAAATGCCAAACGACAGCCCAAAATCTATTAAGAGTGGCTTCCGCCTGTTGCCAGCTGCCACAGTTGCTCCCGGGCATCCGACAAAAAGAAAAAAACAACACTGAAGAGTGAAACAGATGGACCAGAAAGCAGAAAAAGGTATGGCGTGTTGGGGTAACATGGGAACTAGGTCGGGTAACCGTGAATTTTGGGGGCACTGTGTAAGGCTCTCGATGCGGTATGTTTCGGGATTTGCTGGCTTTCGCTACTCTACTCTACTATTAAAAAGCACATCGACAAAAAAGAGCTTAACCAAAAAACGAATAAAGTTTCTTATGGTGAGTGGTTGAGTTTTTTTTTGTAAACGTGGCCTTCTGTTTTGCGGGCCAAAAAGGTTTAGAAACTGAAACTGAAACCACCGAAAAACTAAAAACCGAAAACGAGGCACACAAATAGAGAATCTAACGTTAACATGAACCGAAGTCAGTCAGTCAGTTAGTTAGTTTGGGGGGAGGGTGCACTCCACCCCCCCACCCCTCTGCCATTCACTGTAAGCATTCATGTCACAAAGATTAGCCAAGTTGTTGGCTGCCAGCTTTCCGTTGCAGCACGCCCCCCATATTGAACATTTGATTTCGTTTTCGTTTAGGTAAGCGCAATCACTTCCCTTCTCAATTGACTGATGGTTGGCTCACACACACATATACACATACGTTAATAGGTAGTCGTATGCGAAAAAGAATATTTGAGAGAGAGAGAGAGAGAGAGGAAGGGAGGGGGAGTGAGTAATCAACTTACTAAGCGGGTCACGCGGCGAATGCGCAATGCGTTTCAATTTTACTGATTTTACGTTTGTTTATTCGTTGATAGCTTTCATTTTTCTATCTTCTTTCTCTTCATCATCATCATCAACATCATCAATATCATCATCATCATCATCAACATCAACATCATCATTATGTTCAAGATGTCATTAATCCTGTACAAAGCTTAGCTCAATTTACAGAGCTTAACCTTGCGATTTAGATGGCATTAGCTTAAAGCTTAAATTGATATGATCTTAGCTTTATTTTTTTTATAGTTATTTTCTTATTAAAGCAACTTTAAGAACTAAATAATTTGACTCTTACAATAATTTTTAACTTAATTTCTATGCTCTTAAAAATCCTAAAGATAATCTCAAGTTAACTCTTACAGTTAACTGTGTCTGGCCCTTTTTCTCATTATCCATTCCTTTTCTCTCTCTTTCTCTGTCTCTCTCTTTCTCTCGCACTTAAGCTCTGTTAACAAGGGCATTTTTGTTAATGAAGGCTTCGAATTTCTCATTAACTGTCAAGAGTTGAAAGTTTTGTTGAGAACTTTTGTTTTCCATTTGATTAAACCGCCTTCAAAACACAATTATGCGACAAATACTTTTACTATTTCCCTTTTGTACTCATTTTGTTTTATAGTTCGGATTAATTTTTATTGAAGCATCTATCAAAAATCCATTTATAAAGTTGGCTCTCTACCGTTTCACCCTGTTTGCTGTTGCAAACAAAGTTTATTTGTCAACTTGGGGCAAGCGCATTGTCTCACTTACCATGGCTATTTGCTGCAACCGCCCTCTCGCCGCACCCTTGCCACCTCCTGCCCCACCCTTTGTATTCGTACTTTAATCAAATAAAGTTTTACGTTGCTGCAATTTTCGGTTTCAACTTTTAAGCTTAATTTTCTTCTATGTTTTTTTGTTGGTTTCAACTGATTTGATGGCAGCATTTTCCTGCCTCTCACAACTAAATGACATTAAGCCTTCTTGATAGCCATACAAACAGACACACACATACATATAAACATACATTCTTAACGTATTTTGTTGATGGATTAATAGCAACAAAAATGGCTTAGGAAATGCGTAGGCGTCAACAATGGCTTCTTCTGCAACGAAACGAAAGTTTCACTTTTTGCTTTTTGCTTTGTTGTTGTCGTTTTGTGGGCGTGCCTTACTTATGCTTCTTAGCAGCTATTTCCGCTTATTACTTGCCACACACAAACACACACACACACATACATAGACACTCACAAAGTTGTTGGTGGCTTTTTGGAGCTGAATCGTGCTCATGCACTTCATCATTCGACTTTGGGGGCAAACGATCAGCCTTTTTGTTGTTGTTTTTCTTGTTGTTGTTGTTGTTGGGTGGCTCTTCATCATTTTTATGACGCTCATGTGACAGTCATTTGTATTAATGTGCCTGCCACACACACACACACACACACACACATACACATAATCGTAAAAAAAAGAAAGTAAAGACCTAGCTAAATCAAACTTCACACATTTTGTTGAACTTGAAGCTTCCGCTGTTTGTTGCCCCACCACACCACAGCACTTACCCACCACACTACACAACTTCACCTTATTCCTTTTTACGCCACGCCCACATTTGCCGCCCACTCTGTTTGCGTCTTATCGATTCAATTTGATTTTGTTTTTCCGCCTTTTTTTTTTGCCTGCGTTTTTTTCTTTCTTCTTCTTGTCGTTGTCAACGACATCCTTTCCTATGTCTACGTCTTCACACACACACACACACACACACACATATATATATATTCTTAAAGAACCGCAACGCACCACCCGACCTTAACACAAGTTTAGAAATTTTTGCCAGAGTTGTTGTTGTTGTTGGCAAAGCCATTGACATTGCAAGTTTTCGTTTGCCTTTTTTTTGCCTCTTTTACCTACTCGCATTTCCTGTCCTGTTCTCTCTCCAACTTTCCCCCTCCCCACACACACACACACACGCTATCATCCTTTGTACATTTGAGTCTCTATAGCTTTTTGCATTCAGTTATTTCGTTTTGGGCCTGTCGTCGATTTATTTTGCGACTCTGCCGCAAAAAAAAAAAACTAAACCGAAACCCGTCAATTTTCTATGTACCACACACACACACGCACGCACGCAGGCAATTGCCTTGTGGTTATCCACACTCACACACTAACACACACACACACACGAATCAGTCACATCAAACTCACACATCAGATCTACTTTTACGTTCAGCCATCGCTAGAATAGTTAGACAGCTCAAGGCAAGCACTCGATATGCACGTCAAGCACTGTGAACTATGTGTGTCAAACATCAATGTTTGAATGCATTCGTTGTCAGATGTTAACAAGCTTACTTTCATTATTATTATTAAAGCTAAAGCTTTTTTAAATCAGGTGTTTTTTTTGTTTTTAAGGTTGAGCTTTTTCCTTATTGAAATTAATTAAATATTCAAAATATTTATTTGCATATTTTTTATTCATCAAAAATTATGAAAAAAAAAATCCGAATTTTTATACAATTAAGCGAAATATATATTTTATATCCATGACGATTTTCTTTTATTTGAATCAAATGTTTTTCTAGAGGCCAAGACCAATACCAAAAAGAATTAAGTTCGCCAAAAATTTGTTAAAATAAATAAAAAACAAATTTTGAAACGATGAAAAAACAAAGAGCTTTTATCTAGTAAATGAAAAATAAATACATGAAGAACGAAGACATTTCAATTTCTTGCAGTGCATTTAGTCAACAGTTTAGCACATTGACTCAGGACACAGAAGAAGAAGAAAATACGAAAAATACCACAAAAACACACGCCAGGAATCGACGACAAATAGAAAAGGTAAAAAAGAAAAGGAAAATGAAAGGAAAAGACAACAATACACATATTGCGAATGGGTATTTATAGATATATATATATATATATATATATACGTATATGTATTTGTATATGTGTAAACATACTATACGCACTGTATGTATAATAATAATATTTATGTGTTGATCGCATGAAATGTGTTGTATAAATTTAGCCCGACTTTTATTCGACAATATTTTCCTTTCTTCTTTTTTTTTTTGCCTCGAGGATTTTTATGGGCTCATTCGGTTTTGTGCCTACATTTGTGTTGGTATTGGGTATTGTAAGCCTACCAAAAACCGATACGTGGATACGTGCGGTAGGGGAGAGCGGGGGGGGGGGGGGGGGTAGAAGGTGGGAAGGGCGCTGTCAACTTGCTGCGTTTATTATTAACTGTCGCAATGTTTGAGGGACGATAATAAAAACGACCAGCGAGGGAAAAGTGCGAAAAACTTCAGCAGCAAAAAAAAGAAAGAAAAATTGACAGGAAATACGCGTAACACACACATACACACAATGAATAATATATACATATATATTCGTTTTCGCTATTCGTATTCATATGTGAATGTGTGTTTGTTTTGTGAGCACAATAAACTCGGCTCATAGCACACAAAGAGTGGGGTGATGGGGGGGGGAAGTGCATTATGCCGTTGTGCCGAGGTTTAACGTCGACACTTTTTGCGGTTTATGCGGTTTATGCCTGCCACACACACCCACACACAATAATCGAATAGGACGCGCGTGCCGCCAAATGACTGCAATGCAACAAACAGTAGCAGCAACAGCAGCAGCAGCAAAACGATTATAATAAAGACATAAACACCAACACACAGCCACAAAGTAGAAATTACTTAGATGTCACTGAAATCTATTGAAGTACAGCATTTACTTTCATTCAGAAAAAGTATCTTTAACCTTGTCACTTCAGTCTCCTTTCTCGTATAACAATAACTTACTCTATCAATATGTTGCAAACATATTTACATATATATATATTTGTTGTTTTAGATGCCTCGAAGCGAGTGTTGCTTAATTAAGCTTGCTGCTTGTGCCATTTCAGGCCATTAAGGGGCTTCCCCAATTGAGTGCGAGGTGAAGGCGCACATTAGCTACGCCTCAAGGTATGCAACAGTAAATGTATACGTGTGTACGTGTGTGTGTGTGTGGGAAAAGAGAAACAGATTTGCCTGCCAATTAACCTCACACGACGCTCGACGAACAATTTGGGAAACGCTGGCTCATAAAACATAAAAAAAAAACGAACGAACGAATGACAAAAAAAAAATCCTTACTCAACCAAACACGCACAGTGCATTAAGGGTAGTGAGAGGGGGGTAAAAGGTGGTGAGGTAGCGTAAAAGAGCGAAATAAGAAGATAAGGAAATCGTTCGGATGTTGTTTTGAGGGCGTTGAAGATGCTGCTGCTGCTGATGTTGCAAAGAGGCAGCTGCTGTCAATCAACAAGGGGCACAATATATAAAGTCTAGACGACCCCGTTTAATGATCTTCAGTCAGCCACCCAGGCAGAAAGCAACCCCCAACCCCCCCCTCGTTTAGCAAAAAGGGAAAGTGCAAACACACACACAAACACACACAGATACACAGATGTGTGTGCAAAATTAAATGCAAAATACATTTAACAAAAAGAAAAAGAAAACGAAAAAAAAACAAAGTGAATAAATAAATGAGTAAAAAATAAAGAGAGATATATATAAATGTTGAGTGGGTTAAAGGAGGGGGGTTGCAAGCGCATGTTGAGCATAATGAAGCAGCATTCAAATCGGGGGGGAATGGAATAGATGAGAAGATGATGAAGAAGGTGGAGCAACAGACGCGCGCTACTTGAACGCAATCAACGCAGAACAATCACGTATCTATGCATGTATGTATGACCGTGTGTGTGTGTGTGTGTGTGTGTGTGTGTGTGTGTGTTTGTGTGTTTTTGTAGCAAAATTAAACACATGCCATAATAAGGCGATTTTTCTTCATCTCAAAGAGCAACGCATCGCATAAGCACATCCACATATGACAACAAGCCAGAAGGTAATATACATAAATGCTCGAAAAAAAATTTTTCGACTAGGAAAATACCCTGGAAAAACCAGGCAAAGTGGGTCTAAGAGAGATAAAAGTTTACATATGTGAACAAAAATATTGCAATAACGATATTTATCGATAACATTTGATATAAACGGGAAATGTTTTGATTTTTTCTAAGACCAAATCCTCTTGAAGCCAAAAAACTGAAATTATTTTAGTTTATTGATAAAATATGTTTTTTGATCGAAAAAAAAGATGCAACTAGTATATATCTATCTGGGCATACGTGTTATAAATCTATTTTCAACTGAAAAATTTGCAAACTAAAACATTTCAGGTCAAGAAAAAGACAACAGACAAATCTAACACTTAAGCTCTTCTAATCGCAAGTACAGAGTATATGTACAGTGTGTATATAACGGATATAGAGGGTAAGAAAAGCAAAGCTGACGCTGCTGACACCAACACCTCTTACAACATACAAGACAGACACTGGCAGCAAGGGGTGGCAAGCTGATGGCAAGCTGACAACCACAAGACGCAAACGCGTCACGAAGCTGCTGCAGAAGCATGATGATGGTTGTGGGGAGGATTGAGGGGGTTCAGGGGGTGAGGATGAAGTGATGGGTACAAGCTGCAAGCACAAGCATAAGCAGTCGGCCTCTGGCAGCCTTTTTTTGTAATTTTGTGCGCATAAAAATCGCATTTTTCTTGTTGCCCTCGCCTCACTTTAGCCAGGAAAATTGTATGGCAGGAGAGAGCTCAAAAATTAAATATATATTCAGTATATTTAATATATACCATACTCCGTGTGTGGGGTTCCTATAATTATAGCAAGCCATTTGTAACGCCTTGAAAAAGTAAACATATCAATTACAACAAAGACAGACAACAGTTGACAGCAACTGTTAAACAGTTAACAGATTTCAAGCATGTTAAGTTATTTGCTGTAAGGGTATTTCGGTAGTAGCATTAACAGATTTTGAATGCCAAAGACAACTGCAATTGTGCATATGTTGTGTGTGAGTAAGAGGGAGACGAAAAAGTGTCTGGCAATGTATGTTTTTGTTGTTGTTGCTTGTGATGACGTTGATATACTGCTGGGTTGAACATGAAAACCAGAGCTGCATTAGAGTCAAAGCAAGACAAAATTATAACGGAAGTAAAAAAAAAACTTCAAGTTGAGCCCTTTAAACTTTATTAAGAAGTGTGCTTCAAATTTAAAGCACTATATATATATATATTTGTATTGAATTCAGTTCAACTGATAAGTCATATCTAGACGTTCCACTTTGTGTTAAGAAATTGAGCTTTGTAGCTTCAAGTTTGGCACTTTGTTAAAAATGGATCATGATTCACATTTGTTAACTTTTTAATGAACTTATCTTTCATGTGTGTCAGTTAAGGTAGGTAATGCTTGATAGGAAAATCGAATATACATATAAATACATCAGAATGCTTAGTTATAAAGTTTGTATCATAGTACAAAGTTTATTAAGATATATTTGGCTTGAAAACGTTACGAAATATCACTAAAAATGTACAAAATAGTAACTAAAAACAATTTTTGTATCGAAAAGTAAAACACTTTTAAACTCTTCAGCAACATTTACAACATAATACATTATCCTCTCGCAACACGAACAGTTGATCAACACTAAACAATATAAAGTTATTAAGCACAAAAATTTCATTTTACATTTTCATTATCTTACTTATTTTTGTCGGGGGGTTCTGCTTATGGTCGATGTGTTATGAAAAGAGAAGAGAGCTTTGGGTGCGTTCTTTTTATGACATTTGAAATTAGTTTTTCATTTAAATGATGTGCGGCATCGTTCCTGGATGTTAACCCTTTTTTCGGCTCATTGTCAGGCTTGGCTTGGAATGTTTGTTGGTCAAATGTAAATGTAAATGTAAATGTATATATAACTGTATATTTGTATCTTTCTATGGCTGTTGTGTATCTGTATCTTATTCATTATTTTTTTCACGCCCAGCAAATTAAGTCAATAAAATGCCAAAAACGAAATTTATGCACTGAAAGTGTTAAAAAGCAGCAATCGCCACCAGTTGTGGGAGAAATTGATAGGATGGGGTAGGGTATAGGAAATAGGTTAGACATAGGCGCATTCCTAATTTCCTGTAGTAGGCCTACAATGTTGCTGTTGCCTGCTGCTGTTGCTGTTGCCTGCTGCCATTTAATTTGATTGTTATTTCCTCTAGCGCCAATTGCCTGGCTCCCAAAGAATCCCAGAAAAAACAAAAGAAATGGCCAACTGTTTGGCCTGCATACAAATTTCGCATTAGCCAAGGCATCCAAATCGAATTTAGCTTTCTTTCGTTTCGTTTCGTTTTTCGTTTTTTTCTTCTTCGTTTCGGATGAGTAAGGGTGGTTTGGTGGGGAATGGGGTATAATGGGGGTGTAATGAAGTCGCTACCGTTCGCATTTCCTGCTTTACGCTGCTTTCGAACTTCTTTTCACAGTTTGCCGGTGTCGAAAATGGGCAACATATTCGTTTCGCCCCCTTGAGGGCCAGTTTTTGTGTCCAGACAGTTTAGGGGTTGGGTGTTATATTTTTTTTTTTGGTTTTTCGGGGGAGGTTGGTTAGCTTTGGTTTGGTTTGGCTTTGTTTGGCTTGTTGTTTGGGCCAAGCCAAGCCAAGCCAAGACACATGCCGTGCACCATTCATTGGCACATTCATCCATTCATTCATACCATACCATACCATACCATACCATACCATACCATACCATTCGCATTCCCATTCCATTTCATTCTATTCATTCATTTGAGATTGTTGTAGTCGCATATAAAATTTCATTCATTTTCAATCGTCTGGGCGGGAGAGTGCAGGCAGAGGGAGGTCTTAACAGCATTACAACAATGTCTTTCGAAAAACCACCCCCTCAATATATAATAATGGCCATTGCAACCACCTACAACCCAATTTCTTTCCCCTATCCCCCCTTTTCATATGCTAGCATATTTTGTTGTATTTTTTTTTGAAAATTTCAACGACTTAAGAAACTTTGGCTTTGGCTTTGATTAGTAGAGAAAATATATGAAAATATTTGTTAACAAAGGAAAGAAATATTTTAAGCCGATTCGCAAGTAGTTGAAAATCTTTTGTGAAAGGGAAAATATACAAATAATAATAAAAGCTTAAGTTAAATTAGTTTAGTTTGAAATTAGTAAAGAAATAAGTAAAATATTAGCCAAACAAAAGGATTATGTTCTTTGTATATAATAAAAACTTTGACTAGTTAATTTTAGTTCACAATTGAACAGATTAAATTAAAAAAGAGTTCATATTAAATATTCTATAAAAAATAATACGAATTTGTTTACGCTTTGATTCGATGAACTTAACGAGTATTTGGTATTGTGTTCTTGTTATAAAATATTTAAAATTATTTGTTTTTTTATCGCAATATAACCGAAGATATAGCGTTAAGTCTGTTGTTTCGTTTGATCAACACATTTGCCAGCTGCTTTCTAAAAGGCGATTTTCTGTTTCTTGTTCCCAGTTTGCACAATTGCAACACAGCGACGACAACGCATTAAGTATTCTATATGTGAGGGTTTATATCAAAATGAAGGTGGGTGGGGTGCGTATTGATGTTGGTGGTGGCATGGATGGATGATATGGTGGTGGTTGTTTGCTGCAACACCAAAGCAAACTGCGTCTTGCTTCAATTGAGAAGTTGCAGCATACAAAGAAAAATCCGAAAACAGAAAGCAGAAAACTAAGAAAAACATCTCAACTTTTTTGTGGCGCCGGATCTCTGCTTCTCTGCTTTATAATTTGGTGACGCATCACGCCAACAACACGCTCACACACACACACAAACACACGCATGGTGTGTCTCATAAGTTTGCCTTGCCCTTTGGCTGCTTCTTTCTTGTGGTTTCTTTTTTTTGTTGTCTTCTTAAACACATTTGTCTTAGATTTCCGAGTCAATTACATTTGATATGTATGTATGTGTGTGTGTGTGTGTGTGTGTGTTATTATCAACCACCCGCCACCACCTTGTACTTCTTTACTTGTGCAACACTCTAATAAATTTTGTAATTTTTCTTCAGCTGCTTTTTGCCTGCTTTGACAGCTGCTGCGTTGCCAGCGGCGTTGCCATCAAAAATGTTCTCTGTTGCTGCTTAAAGATGTGATGCCAAAACAAACCAATCCTCACACACACTCCCACACTCCGACACCCCGTGTTTGGGCCCTTGGGGGAGTGGCAAAACATGGCGAATGGCAAACGATATCGAGTATATTCCTTAAGAGGCCCTTTGGCGTTTTATAAGACGCGTCTGTGAAAAATCTCATGAGCTTCATGCTTTCGCATTTTTATCCCACCTACCTCCATTCCCTTTCCTTCCGCCCCTGGCACCGTCAAGTGAAAGTTTTTCGCTGCTCATTTGAAATATATGTAGATTTGCGTAGCTACTTTTTGGCCAAAAGCAGACGTCTAAAACCAACTTTTTGCAACCCGAGCACGTAATTCAAATTTCAAAATGTTTACATGCCATATATGGCCTCTCTTTTCACCTCTTTCTCTCCCTCTTTCTTTGTTTTTTTGCAAGCAGCATCATATGTTTGATGCTTCAAACGCCGCTTAAAAAAGATATATAACTAGTTGAACTTGCATTCAAGATTCAGGCCTTTAGCTTTTTATCGATTAATCGGTTCATTGGTTGATAGCAAAAAGTCAAGTCTTCTGTCTTACCTGAAAATAGAGAGAAAAAGCGATTTTTAGTACTTGAATTAAATGGAAAATTAATTGCATTTGAGTCCCAAAAAGCGAGAGTATATCAAATTCGATTTAACTACAAATGAAAAGCCTCAATTTGTTTGGTAATATTTTCTCTATATAGCTAAATAATCTATCTGACGTACAACACGGACTTAGAGCTACGTCAATTAGACACTATCTTTAAAAGTTATATCCTATGTGTTAATCAGATGTATAAGCTATCTAATTAAAAAGTTTGATTGCAATTCATTCAATAGTTTCTGCATGGAACAGTTACAAACATACTCAACAAGTAAGAAGGCTCTAGTTGATAAATCGCGACAAGAAGATACCCTGAAACTTCATAAATATAATATATAAATTAGATATATCTAAGCAAAGAAACGCTTTTGAACTGAAGCATACACGATTTGATTCATATACAAATTACAGCGCATTTGAAATCAAATCGAAATCGATAAAAGTTTCTACCTTCTCATCATCAACAACTTAAAAGCACACACACATAGCAAATTGAAATAGATGAAGTGCACAAAAACTCAAATCAACTCTGAACCCAATACACTCAATTAGACCAAAAATTGAGCAGTGGAACTAAAAACGTTTGCATGGAGAATCAAAAATACAAAATAATAGAAATCAAAAACAAATAGAAAACAAAATATTACCCAATTAGAAAAGTAAAACTCACAAATGGCTAAAGGGCCAGCGCTTTAGGTGTTTCATTGCCAATATGTTTGAAAATAATTAAGTTTTAAGGAAAAAAAGTGCAAAAAAATGCGTGCAAAGATTAAGTATGGCTTTAAGTTTGAAGCAAATTACGTAGAAAAATAATTTGACTTTGCTTTTTTTTGCGCAATTTTTTCATAGTTTAAAAGTTGGAGGGTAAAAAAAATGAACCCAAGCTACATAATTACATTTTAAATTGCAAGACGTATTTTTTGCTGCCGTAAAGCTCTTAACTAATAACTGCTAAAAACAGGCGAAGGCAAGAGCAAAGCAGAAAAAGAGAGACAGAGACAGGTAGAGGCAGTTAGAAAGAGAGAGAGAGAGACAGTAGAAATGCGCGTAATTAGTGCCATAGCTGTTTTTTTTTTTTTTTTGCCTTGGGGCATCATTTGAGACCCAACTCCAACAAGACGAGCTGCGAGCTGCAAATGTATCTTGTACGAACATGAAATGTATCTCAGAGGAGCAAAACATACACACACACACACACATACGCATAGCTGAAACAACAACAGTTGACATAATACTGCTAGGCATATGTGTATTAATTAACAGTGGTTGCAAGAAAGTATGCGGCAAGAAGATAATAACTTTAAATCTTTGTACCAAGCTTTCCAAAATTCAATAAAAAAAAACCTAGATTAAGATTTTCTCTACCTCGGTGAAGTTATGAATATTGAAAATAAGCCTAAACATAATTCAACATAAAATCGTTTAACGTTCAAGAATAGCTTGATTATTTTAACATTAAAGCTAACTGTTATTTCATTTGCTTTTCTGTTCAGTTAAAAATAAACTTATTGTTAAGCACTTTGAACATTTTGCAACACATTCTACATAGAATATTTTTAGAACAAAGCAACTTAATTGGTTTGGTTTTCTCTTTCTCGTCTCTCGAAACGCAACTTTAAAGTTAACGAAGCGGCCAATCTAGCCTCAAATTGGAATGCAAAATGTAAAAATTCAACGATGTGGCCCCAGCGACTTGCAAAGCAGATGTTTGTGCTCTTCGCTTCGTTTTTCGCTTTTTCGCTTTTTCGCCTTTTTGGTTTTGGCAGTCAAAATATTTACTTATAAAAGTATCTCAAAAATGTGCAGCAGCAACAACAGCTGGGATGGTCTCACCGATAAACATTTTGTGGCATGATGTACTCTATGCATGTTTGTTGTATGTGTATGTATGTATTGTAAAGGCAGGCTGAGGCAGGCACAGCAGACACAGAGGGTAACAGTTCGTGGCACGCTTGGTTGGCTTCTAGCCAGGAGACTAAAAGGTAACAGACTGAAACTGAGCCGCACTCTCGCTCTGTCTCTCTTTCTCTCACTCCCTGTCGCACACAGGTAGCTGAAAAGGTCACACACAAACACACACACACACACATACACATACGCAGCAACACCTCAGGTAGGTCAGTAGTCGAGTCAGTCCCTAGGCTCTGTCTCTCACACTCTCTCGGTTGCTTGGCATTTCATGTCCAATAGCTGCCGGCAATATATATTTGTAGCAACAACAACAATAACAACAGCAATAAATTTCGTTTTAGCCCGATCCTAATGTCCATCCAGTCTCTATCACACTCTGCTTCGTGTTCTTTTTTCTTTAAATTCTCGTTTGCTCACAATAATTTTCTTATTTCGGCCTGAGTTGGTTTTTAAGTATTTTCTTCTTTATTTTTCTATTTGAGTAACCTTTACTTCTCACTCGCTCTATTTCTCTCTCTGTCTCTCTTTCGCTCTCTGTCTGTGTGATGTTTACTTTTTGTTGTTGTTTGATAAGCACATGTTTCACATTTTGTGGCAAGTGCGATAATTTCGAAATATGATTATCAACTGGCGCGTCTCGAACTCAAACTCAAACTCGGACTCTTGAAGTTCTATATCTATGTATCTGCTATCGATCGAGAAGCGAAAACATGTGGCAAGCACATGTTGTTCCATGGGAAAATATTCCAAAGACACACAAAAAACAAAAACAAAAATGTGAGACAAAGAGCATATAGAGCATGACCCAAATGGTATATAAAAACGAACTTAAGGTAAAGTTTTATTACTTTTAAGTGAAAGTTGAAAAGTAGTTAGATTAAGATGAACTCTTTTCGGGCACAGTTAAAACTAATGCATGCTTAATAAATTTAATAAAAAAGCCTCTTAAAGATTGAAGACAATTTCATTTAACTTCGAGTTAAGAACTTATTTGTTGTTATTCAAAATAAATATTTATACATATTGAATGTATCTTTCTGTCAGATTTTAAGATACAAAATCGCATTGGTCTTAACTCAACAGCTTAAAAGTTCAATGATGCGTTCTCAACTTGAGCAAGTGCTATAAGTAATAACAATCCTAGACTCTAGCCTTTGGAACTTTCTCAAGTATGGCTCTTGGCTTGAATCTTTTAGCCTCTTATAACATAACATGGCTCAAATCACGTGTAAAACACTTCATTTCAGTCACTTGAACTCGAAGAGCTGTTAAGCAACAAAAACAAATGAAATGAAATCATATCAACAAAGTGCAAATTTTATATTTAACAAACTACTTAAAAGCGTCAGCTATATAAAAGTGCTTCAATTCATATAAAACTATATAAAACTATTTAATTGCTAAATATAGTGCAACTAATCTCACATTTTGGTCGCTTCAGCTAACTTTTCTCTCTGTCTCTCTGTCTCTCATTCGCTGTGTTGCCAAATTATGTTGTTGGATAGTGGGAGATGAGAACGCTGTATACACTGAGCACAAAATGTATGTAAACAGGCAGTCAGTGAAGCAATTAAAAGCTCAAACATGCTAAGCTTCTGCTAAATGGATAGCAGCGAGATGCGGTGAAGGGCGGGCGGGCAGAATGATGTGCGGGTAAGAGTGGGCGGGAGGGGGTGGTAAGTATATCAAGCATGCTTGCTAAGCTGCCATTGCACAAATCTGCAAAATAACCACAACAAAAGAAGTGAATGCATAAGCGACTGCTAGATACTCTGTAAACAGTTCTGAAAATAGTTTGTTATGATAGTAAAACTTTCAAGCCATAAAGATTTCCTTAAAATATGCATAACTGAATGAATTCTATATGCCAAAAAAATATTGCTCAACTTGTAAAAGTTAACTGAACATTGTGAAAAAAGCGGGGTAAGGAAAGAAAGAAAAAATATGCCAGAAGCGAATGCTTCTAAGAGATTCTGCACAAAACAGATAAATAAATAAACATGCGTTAGGAATATAAAAAAAATAAAGTAAAAAGAAAAAGCAAACAAACAAGAATAAACTATGAGCCAATTTCAAGAGCTCAGTTTGGCGCTTTAGAAAAAAATCGAAAAAAAAAATAGCAAGTGTCAGACTAGCAAATACCCTGCACACAACTGGAACACAAATTGAACAAAACAAAAATGGATTGAATAAATTTAATGGATTTTTTTTTATGGTACAAGAAAGATTTTTTGGATTAAGTGGTATATACAAATATAAGTATATGTTTATGTTTGGCATGTTCTTGCTCACTTTTGACAGTTTGCAGGGTATAACAAAATGATGATATGTTCCACAGCAACCATTAAAACTGGCAACACCTACAACAATAATAATAATAAAAATATAAAAAAAATACAAAACAACTAAAACAACAGCAAAACTGATAAAATTGCAGTACAAATGTTAAGCTTAGCCGCAAGCTTACAAACTTGAACGTCACTCTCTCTCTCTCCATCTCTCTCTTTCTCTCTCACCCACTAGGTGCCTAGGCGCCTGACGGGATGACGTATGGGTCTAGCCACTAAGTGGGCTTCTCAATGCTTGTCCATTTGTGTATGTGTGTGTTTGTATAATACCACAAACTGGATGTTGGGGGATACAATTGTCAAGGCTAAAGAACAGGCGAAAAATAAAACAAAAGAAAACACAAGAACATGGGAGACAGGTATTAAAAGGTATCATGAACAAAAACAAAAAGAAAGGGGCAAAAAAAAAACAACAAATAAAGGCTTCAAGGGTTCTCACTAGACATATGACCCCTTTATATGTAAACAAAAACATATGTGCCACACACACACACACATAGAGAGGGAGAGTGTGCAAGTGGTTTAAGTTGTGACATTTGTGGCCTTACACCTACCCCCTTCAGGGAAACCAATGAACTGACACTAAAAGCGAGACATATTTGTCATATGTTGCCTAGAAAGTAACTCAAATTCTATAAGAATTCAAAGTTTTTCACTTAACTTGTTATGAGAATTATTATAACTAAACTAAGCTGAATTGAGCTATAAGTAAAGAACAACTTGGCTAAGAAGATAGTTGAGACTTAAAGTTAATGTTATCTCCTGCAATTATCATAACAAAAACATTTTTTTTAAGGCCCTAACAAGCTGAAGTGAAGATCAACATGGCTAAGAAGCTTGTTAGGGCATAACATTAACTTTTCAGTCTCAACTGACTGACTGCTATCAGCAAAACTGTTAAACACACAACGATCTTAAGCTAGATTCGGGTAAGAATCGTATTAAGGTTTGATTTATACAAAAAGGAAGATGTAGCATTGATGACAATAATGTTATGTCCTAACAAGCTTCTTAGCCAAGTTAATGGTATTGGGACTTTGGGGTTAAATAGCTTTACTTATTATTTAGAACAACATAACTCGCTAGCTTGCTGGTATAAATTGTTTATTTTAATTGAATCAAAATATCAAGAGAATCTATTATTCATAATGTATAGAATAAAACATTAACGTTTGGGGTAATCAAATATGCATAAAACTCAACGACAACAACCAAACAAATTTCTTATTACTTGTGCATAATTAAATAGTACACAAACACACACACGCACACACATATACAACATATGTATATGGTTAGCTTAGGCTTTATGCGTTTATTATTACCTTTGATTACATATTTCGTCGTTCTTGTTCTTCTATATTTTTCTCATCTTTTTCATCGAAATTAAGTACAAAAATAGATATTTATTAATTAATATGCATAAAACGAACAAAATTCTCAAAGCAACAAGAGAGAGAGAGAGAGAGAGAGAGAGAGAGAGAGAGCGTCTCCACTTCACAAAATGTTTACATTTTGCGTTAATTAATTTAGGTAATTAAAGTCAAACCAAACTCAAGCTCAAGCTTAAGCCCAAGCCATTCGCTCTCCTTTCCTCTCCTGTCTCCTGTCTCCTCTTTCTCCTTCTATATTTGTAACTTTCGCTCATTTTGTTTGAAGCTGTCACCAGAGCTGTCAACTTGCTTTTGATTTGATTTATAGCTGATGCAGACAGAGTGAGAGAGAGTGAGGGGGAGAGGGAGGCAAGCTAGAAGCAACCGCACATAACTATTTTGAAAATTGCTGTTGCCTTTGGTTGTTGTTGGTGTTAGCCGAAAATCATGGTAGACAATTAACGCCTGAATGCGTGTGTGTGTGTGTGCGAGTGTGTGTGTTTGGTAGGGGCCCAATCGGAAAGACCAACTCGAGTTGAGGCGAGCCGAACCGAGTTGAGTTGAGGCAAAGCAAGGCAAGGCAAGGGTGTGTATTTAATTTCACTTAAAATCTTTCAATTAAAACTTTTAATTGATTTCACACACACACACACATATGAGTTGCGCTCTTTATGTGGGCCATAAAAAAAAAACATATATATATAATATATATATACACACACATAGATGAAGAGCATGAGTATGAGCTTTGGATTATCCCAAATGTTGTTGTCATAACGAGCAGCAATTAATTAATGTGTATAAAATATACATATTTAAGAGAGACAGAGAGAGAGATAAAAAATTATAATAAAATGCCAAGTCCATAGATTACAACAGTAAATTTGCATACATACATATATATATACAGATCTGTGCTGATATTTGATTTAAGTAAATACGTAAATGCATTAAAATTGCGTTAATTATATGGGATTTTTTTTTATTTATTCGTTCAGTGTTGTTATTTAAAGCATTATTATTTGTTTAATTGTCATTGAGCATATGGAGAATTTAATTAGTTCATTAGTAATAAAGAGTTTTAATGTTAATTAACAAAATGAGAGCAGCAATAAACTGAATTAATGTTAAGCAAAGTTAAAAAGCGAGAGCAAAACTTAATGATTAAATTAATCAATAAGAGTTGAAGGGTTGGGCAAAAAAATCTAACGAAATAATTTAACTGAAAACTTTTTAATGGCAGAGCCATTACCAAAGCAAATCCTTATTTAAGTATTATCGATAACAAAAAGCGTTATCGATATAATTGGTGATACTTTATCGATTTTGGTAGAAAACTTTTTAATGGCAGAGCCATAACCTAAAAAAAATCCTTATTTAAGTGTCTTCGATAACAAAAAGGGTTATCGATATTCTTGGTCATTCTTTATCGATTTTGGCTGCAAACTTTTTGATGGCAGAGCCATAACCTAAGAAAATCGTTATTTGAGTGTTATCGATAACAACAAGGGCTATCGATATTCTTGGTAATTCTAAATCGAACTTGGTAGCAAACTTTTTAGTGGCAGAGCCATAAGCCTAAGAAAATCGTTATTTAAGTGTTATCGATAACAAAACAACTATCGATACAACTTGATCTGCCTATGGTACGGAAAAAACTATTAAAGTTCATATCCCATGTAATATCTGAAGAATTTACATTCAAATAGATAAAGTTAGATAGCGGTTGATGCGGATCAAGAATATATAAACATAGAAGAGAATGCTTTCGAAAAATCTTGAAATGGTTTTTGGGGTAGCAAACAATCAATTCGAAGACAGAGAACTTCTATTAAGTAGAGTCTAGTTACACACACACACACATACATAGAAAACCCGATTAATTCAACTAGATTAAGATTTTACAAGGATATTTAGCTTGCGGCAAACCGCTAAAAGCAACAACTTCAAAACCAAATATATTCGTGATGAATATATATAGTATATATATACAAAAGAAAAGCAATCTTTATGCATAATTCAAACCATTTAAGCATTCAAATAGTTGTTAATATGTTTTTTTGCGCCATTGTGGGAAAAAACGCACATGGCGAAAAAAAAAAAGAAGTGTTCGATGCGCTCGATTTTCTATTTTCTAATTGCAGAAGAACAAAGAAATATATATATATTATACATACGTGTAGTTATATATATATTTGCATGCAATGCATAAATTTTAACGTGCGAAAATTGATTTTTGTTTGTTTGATTTTTTTGTTGGATTATAAACAAAAATAACCACAAAAAAAAAAACAACAAGAAACTGAATAAAGTTTATGAAGTGGAAAATCGATTTGTCGCTGCTTATTGATGATGATGATGTGTGTTTGTGTGTGTTTGTGTGTGTGTATAATTAAACAGGAACCCTGAGGAAATGCAGATTTTAACGTTCATGCGCTTCGACACTTTGTGGCATTGACACATTTCCGTAGGCGTAAAACCTCTTGAAATTTGCATGTGGACGAGAAAATTAAAGAAAAATTGCGACAACTTTTCGATATGCACCCAAGGGCACGACCTGCCTGCTCAAAGGCGACGGTGTGGGCGGCGGAAGGGGGGAGGTGAGTCCGGTCACACAACCAAATCTCGTGTCTTATGTAAATACGACAAACGAAGCAAACCAAAAGCGAAACTTCTCATCGAGAGCACACTGAGCAAAAATTCGATTAGGTTTTTTGTAGTTAAGCTGCTAAACTATATACGTGTATATAGCTTTGTATACATATATATACATATATATCTTTTGTACGATTTTGCAAAAGATTTTCTTCTAGTCGAAAAATGAATCTGGAATTTTTGTGCAGTTTTTTAGGTTTGTCTCTTTATGCTTTTGGTCATAGGTGTTAAGTATATATATATACTCATGTGTGTGCGTGTGTGTGTGCGGTTGTGCTTGGCAGCTAAACGCCATGATAAATTAGTCAGATACCGCCGTTGTGTTATTGCCTGCGTGTTTTGCTGATGCGTGTATAATTTTTTTTCTTTCTTTTTTTTCGTATCTTTTTTTTTGGTTGGTTTTTAGGTCTGTTTTTGGCCGCTGCTTAAAGTGCGAGCGGTGCGCTTTAAGCGCCAAACAGCTGACAGCGAACAACACACACACACACACACACACATGCATGCATGCGCGGCCCGTGTGTGTATGATAAATTAACATAAGATTAGCGATCAGCGGCAGCCGAGTCTAAAAAAAAAAAAAAAATTAGCCCAACGTTAAAACAAAACGGGCCCAGAGACTTTCGATGAGGGAGACAAGGGGTTTGGGTCGGGTAGTTGAATCTAAGGGAGAGGGCATACGGGATACGGGATTGGTGGGGGGTAGGGGGTAGGGGAGAGAGATACAAACATAAATGAATAATGTGCACTAAGCGTAAAACCCACATGAGAATTGAAATTAAGAGGACAATACATAAAACACACGCACACAGCGAGACTGCAGAGTGCAGAGAGACGGGAGGGAGAGAGAGTGCGTAGGGATACAGGGACAGTTGTCGTGTCCTGGCATATCCTGCGACACACACACACACGCAGACAGAGAGACAAAAGTGTAAGGCGCCATTTTGTGCGTTTAGTTCAAATCGTAAATAAATAAAAATAAACAACAGCCACTAAAAGCAGCAGATAGACTAAAACAGAGAGAGAGAGAGAGAGAGAGAAACGAGAGAGAGAGAGAGAGAGAGAGAGAGAGAGGGAGAGAGAGAGTGGTGAAAGAGAAGAAAAGGCAAATACAACACGCTATAAAAATTACACAACAACTACAACATGTATTTGCGTGTGTGTGTGTGTGTGTGATTGCAGGACAATTACTAAAGTTTCAATGCTTAAATATTTGATGTGAATGATTTGAAAAGCACTGATTTAACATGAAAGATACATATGTATCTACATATATATATATATATATATATATATATATATACCATTTAGATAGCAGAATATCAAAACGAATCAAATGCTTGCCATTAAGCTCATTGAAATCCACAGTTAACATTTAATATAACAATTTAATATTACAACGAATATATTTTTTCCATACAACGAATATATATATATTTTTTTTAATATTTCATTGCTTAAAATAAATATTTTTTTTTTTTATATTAATATTTTTTCCTAATCTATTTTTATCTTTTTTCAATCTTTTTTTTGATGTAGTTTTTCTTTATATTATTTTATTTGTCTATATATTACTTTATTTTATTATGTATTATATTTTTTTGCTGCAATTGAATTATTTTAATCTTTCTTTTACAATAAATAATCAAATGTTATCTATGAATTATTTTTATTATTTTAATCTTTCTTTTACAATAAATTTGCAAATGTTATCTATGAAAGTTAAAAAACCTGAAGCTTACATTTTAAACTCTAAAAAAACCTAGCTTAAAAAAGTTGATATTAATAACAATCAGATACCTGCATAAACCTTTTAATGTGTTTACTAAAGATATATAAAAAACACATAATTTATTGTCAAGTTTCTGACTACAAAAAAAAAAAGTTTATCTCTTTGCTTGTTTTAAGCGCTGTATTTTTTTCTTGCTTTTCTTTGATTTGTTTTTTTTTTTTATGATAGCTCTCGAAACTGTGAAGAAGATAGAAAAAAGCTTGCAACAACTTTTGCTTAATCACTTTGAATGACAAATGTTACTTCAAGTTGCAAGTTTCAAGTTCCGAGAGCCAAGAGCCAATTACTAGACATATTAAGCATTGTGCTACAGAGCTCCTTCACCTTCTCTTCCTCCCCCCCATCTCGTTTCGTCAGCTCTCCTTGAGCTGTTTCCAAGAAGCTGTAAGCCGTACTTAGCTGAGAATGCTGTTGCTGTTCTGGACTCTTGGCTAAAATGATTTGCTAATTTGTTAATGGCTGCTCAATGTTTAATGGCAAAACACACAGACTAAAGAGCCGAGAGAGAGACAAATATACACAGACAGACAGAGAGAGATAGAGAGAGAGAGAGAGAGAGAGAGAATGATAGTTAGAGTTACGATTCCCAATTGTCAGTTTTGGCCATATTCTTGAGATTGTCGTTGTTGTTGTTGGTGTTGTTGTTGTGCCAAAAAGTTTTTGGCAACTGGAATGAGTTGAGAAATTGTTTTGCGTAAATTGATTAAATTGCCTGCCTTTAACTTTCGTTGTTGTTGGTGTTGTTGTTGGTGTTGTTGTTGGTGTTGTTGTTGGTGTTGTTGTTGTATTCAAGAGTATTTCGATTATTCAGTATTACAAAGAATTATTCGCAATCTGCAGCTGCTGCTGATAAGGCCATAAAGACGATAAAGTTAATTGTAAATGACAGATTGAGCTGGCATTCAAATATATATATATATATATATATATATATCTACAAACTTGCACAATATATTCCCAATAGTGTATATTTCTATCGAACTTTAGTTTCTCTGCCTCCCGGAAAAGGAAAAAATATGAATCGATATGCCAAAAAGAGTATCTCAAATTAAACGGGTTACAATATATACAAATATATATAAAGCACTCTTTATCTGCATCTGTAACTATATCTGTATCGGTATTTGTATCTTTATCTATATCTATATGTGTATCGGTATCTGTATCTTTATCTATATCTGTATATGTATCTGTATAGGCATTGTTATATATGTAACTTTGTTGCCTGTTTCCTGTGCATTTTGCGACATCAACAACAACAACAACAAGAACAACAACAACAGCAACAAGCAATCAAATACAAATACAAATACAAATAGAATATATATCGCAAACATACAAAGCAATAAACGAGCTACGTATTTACCTTTTTTGCGCTGCAGAATGCAATCGCTTATCAAAAAGATAGAAGCGCGATTCAACTAACAGGGCGCAAGGTTGGTGAAGTGAACGGGGGGATGGGGAGGGGGAGGGGGGGTTTCCTGTCAAGGATAAGCGGATAAACAGACAAAATGATTTTCCAAAGTGTCTGCGGAGCGCATTTTGCAAACAACAACAACAACAAGAAGAAGGATACCTAAGACGTATTCCGTACCCGAACCCGAACCCAAACTCGAAACCAAACCCAAACCGATACCGTAACCAAGAACTAAACCCATAATCAAAGAGCATCGAGGCGAGCATTGAAGGCGACAGCGATGTCAAGCCTCGACTCTAGATATTTTCTTGATAAGTCAACAACAGCCAACAACAAACGAATGAACAGTAAAAGCGCGCAATTGAACAACCAACAAGAAAGAGTAAAGAGAGAGAGAGGGAGCGAAAGGGAGTGGAAGAGGGAGAGGGAGCTGAAGGTGAACATAAATGCCAACTATTGTACAATCAATGCTGCTTCTCCAGCTCCTCCTTGCTGCTGCTGCTGCTGCTGTTGATGATAATGATAATGACAATGATGATGACAGCAAAAAAAAGGGGGAATGCGAATCAAATTGCTTACGACCAAAACACACACTTACACAAAAAGTGGTGTGGTGGGGGGGGGGGGGGGGGATGGAGTATGGGTAGTTGGTAACGGGAAACCAAAATGATAACCTAGAAGAACAGCAAACAGCAGGCGAATATCAGCAGACAACTTGCGGCGTTTAACCATATTGCAATCGAACCACCGCAATGCATAGTGGCACAAAACTCTTGAAAAATGTGATGCTAATGAGTTATCTAAAGAATCATCAATAAATATTGTTTGTTACTCCTTCATGTAAATGAAACTTGTTAACACTATACTATAGCTAATAGGCAAATTGTATGAACTTGAATTCGGTTCTTGATTGAATAAACTAAAAACTGAATGGAAAGTTTGATCTGATTTGAAAATCTTTTTGTTAAGTAAGAAACACGTTTGCTTAAATACAACTTAAGCGATTTGAATCGAAAATCTTAGAAATCCAAAAGATTACTTTTGTTATTATCTTTCTGTGTTTGATTTTTGGATTGTTCTTCATGTTAAACCACACTAAACTATATACATCAATAAGTATAACTACATTTTGTAACCAAAGAAAATATAATATATTTAAAAAAAATTTTAAAGGATATGAAATAAATACTTAAAAGTTGTTTGAAGCTTTTGAAACTAGTTTTCATATATATTTTTGTATTTTGTATTTTTTCATATATATTTTTGTAAGTTTCTACTTTTTTTTTTTGCTTTACGGCAAACGTTTTTTGTTTCAGTGTGCAGCCAATTGTAATTATTATAGCTGTAGACTGCTCGACTGCTTGACTGCTCGAATGCTTTGGCTGCTGATGGGTTTTGTGGCCTGTCGCTGTCATCATTATCATTGCCATCAATATCATTATTATCAGCGGACAGCAACATTATCGATGCCGCCAACAGCAACAGCAACAACAACAGCAACAACTGCAGTTGCTATAAAAACATTTTCATTGCGTTTGTCATTTGTTAAAGTTAATACTTGCACTTTTGCCGTTGCTGTTGCTTTTGAGCTCTTATCAAAAGGTAAACTCAACCAACACACACACACACACACACACTCTATCTGTCTGTGTGTGTGTGTGTGTGTTTGTTTACTTTTTGGGGTTACCGTTATCTTATTACTTATTGATTTTGTGTTATCAGCAACAACGTCGCGACGCTTTTTTCTCAAGCAACTTGACAGAAAAAAAGAAAAAAGAAGAAGGAAATTATGCGACAGCAAAGCAAATTGAAAATGAAGACGATGCCGACGACCCAAAAGATACTGCGCAACACCTCGCTTCCTTCTTGCCTTGCCACCTACCACCTTGCCCAACCACACCACACCCCTCCCGCCACTCGTCATTATCAATTCCATTTCCATTTGCTGGCAAACGGGCCGCGCCTCATTACACTTCAAGATACCACCACTCTCTTGCCACCCCCTCCCTACCTCTCTTGCCACACACACACACTTACTGATAAGAGCGGGGAAGTGGTGGTGGGGCAGGCAGGCGGCAAAGTTGCGTTACGTTGCGTTGCGATTGTTGCTTTCTCAGCGTTCTTTTTATTATACCCTGAACACATTGAAAATGATTTGAAATAAAAGGTATAATGGTTTTGTGCAAAAGCATGTAATAGGCAAAACGAAGCATCTACGACTGTTCACAGTATATATATTCTTGATCAGCATCAACAGCCGAGTCGATATAGCCATGTCCGTCTGTCCGTCCGTATGTATGAACGCGTCGATCTCAGAGACTATAAAAAGATACAGACTCCAGATTGGAAACATAAGCTCGCCTAATCCCTAGGCAGTACAAGTTTGTTTTCGATTTTCGATAACTATCTCGGTTTCCGATATACACATGTTATCGATAACAACAAAATCTTGAATCTGAAAAACTTTGAGATGACGTTTGAAAGATTAGACAAAATTATGACAATCTGTGAAATTTGTGTTGGGATCGGTTGAATAACACCGGAGATATGGAACATTGAATTTAAGTCAAGTATGCGTATACACACACACACACACCTACATGCAAGCACTGACAGGGTTTAAGGGGTACCTTTTAGTCGAGTAGAGCCTTCTTACTTGTTTGTCGCGCGTTTGAATGCGTTAAATTGATGCGCATCGTGCAAGTTGTTGCAACTTCAATGCCAGCGAAGGTGGGTTGGGGGAAGGGGAAAGGGAAGTGCAGGATGAAGTTAGTTAACCGCTGATGATGATAATGATGATGATGATGATGTTGATGCTAACGGCAATGGCTTTGTTTTCTGCCCAACTAGATATCTATATATATTTATACAAATATAAACTTTAGAGACAAAATAAAGAAATAATTCTACAAATAGGAAACTGCACTTGAGTTGAGGCAGTGAATGGGGTATACACAACTAACAGCTGCCCTGTTAATGATCTAGCTGAGAGTTGTTGAGGTTTAAGGTTTCAAATAAGCTAGTGTAACTTTTGTTTAAGTTCGAAATTTATAGAAGAAAGTTGTGAAAATCAATTGTAATCACATATATATATATATATCAGGTATATTAATATATATATACATTTTTATGTTCGCTGTTAATCGGTCCAAATATTTAATAATACCTTCAAGACCTTCCCAAACATTTTCAATTTACTTTATACCCTTTATGTCCCTTAAAAATATATAGAAGAAAATATTTCGATTAATATTCCTCTTTAATTTTGATAATGAATATTATGAATTATGTTTTGACTTCAATGAGATTTATTTCAAATAATGAAACAAGGAACAAACTTTCTTAATGCTTTATAAATAATAATATTTTATACAAATTTTAACCCACAAGGGTTATACCCATTCCATTAAGTCAATTGCAGGGTATATGCGTCTCACTGATTTGTGGCAGGCTGTGTAAACTTGTGTTAGTTGTTGACACACACAAGATACGACTATCTGGCACTCAAAAATGGCATCTCAAGCACACACAAGTAACATAATTCTTGTTGGAATTTATGGCATTGATTTCAATTCAAATCGATTCGAGCCAAGGACAAGATAACATAATCAAAAAATTAATCGAAAATTTGATTTTGAAAAGGGAACACCTCAAATAAAAAAAAGTAGAAAGATGAAATACATTTGAATTGTGTATATTCATTTTGAGCTTAGCAAAAGCAATCAAATTAATTGAGATGGAAATTCAATTCGTTAAGCAGCTTAGCTTGGGAAAATAAAGTAAGAAAATAGCTTTTCACTCACTTTTCATTTGCAAGCAATAATTTATAATGAATATAAATAGAAAAGAGATAATCTATCTTTCAAACAGGTGCTTAAAGTTGAGATAATCATACCAAGAACTTGAAGGAAAATCTTACGCAAGACGAATATTAGATACACTAGCAGAAAAACTGTAAAATCTTACGCATGACGAATATTAGATACACTAGCAGAAAAACTGTAGCCTATGTGTTATTCAGATGCCTTCACTTTTTTAATGTGAAATTTCATTTAAATGCTTTCAGTCGATTTTTCGTGAAAGAGTAACAAATAGTCTGATAAACTGTCGGATTTATTATATCTTAAAGGATCAAAGACGGGAATAGAAAAGCTGGAAACAAGCTTGATTTGGTATCCTTGGGCATGCCAGAGTTAACAACGAAATCTTTATACCCTTTAAGTAAAAATCAAGAATAATTTAATGCTGTTGCTTCTTAATACTACTTGTAAGTACTTTGTTGCAGCTGCATACATACATATATATGTATATATATATGTATACATTTATGCTAATGCTTTGGGGCATCTTAAAGCGAGATGTGCACCACACACACACACACACACACACACTTTAACGTACCAACGTTGGTTTTTTTTTCAAGTTCGTTTGCGGCAGTTCGTTCATTTGTTCGCTCGCTTGACTGCCACTTGACATAACGGTATAGTATAGTATGCTATACCTCTCCCCCTCCCCCCTCCTTTTTTGTACTTGAACTCCCTTACTTGCACACACACACACACAGAGAGAGAGAATGCAATCCGCTACCTTCCCCTACGACACTTGTCTGCAGTCTTTTGGCACTTGATTTATGACCAGCGGCATTTTGCCGGACCCCAGACGCCTGCTTCTTCTTCTTCGTCATCTTCTTCTTCTTGTGCCTCTTTGTGTTCTCTCTCAGTCTATCGTTGAACAGTGTTTTCATGCAACAAGTGATGTGGAAGAAGAGGAAACAGCTGAAGCTGAAGCTAAAACTGAAACTGAAGATGTAGATGAACTTATTCATTTTATTATTCTTCGTTGCGTTTTTTTGGTTTTGTGATCAAAGTCGAGAGACTGTTGACTTTTTTGTGGCCAAAGGGTGGTGAGGGAAGAGTAGGATAATCGAGGGGGCGAAAGGGGTGGGAAGACGATATTTAAAGGCATTTTGCTTTAATGCTCACAAGGAAAACCAAACAGTTTTAAGCCCTACAAACTTAATTTTGATTGATAGAACTTAGAATATTTTCGGTTCATCTTTGAAAGGAGTAAAAAGGGGTTTTTCCTTTACCTTTTTCATTACCTTTCTTCAAAGAAGTAATAAGCGTTTGGCAAAGTTTTTTTTTCTTTGATATCATAACCTTTCCAAAGCAATAATAAGTTTTTCAAAAAGGGTTCTCCTTTGGTATTACTTTCCAAAAGTACTTAATGTTAGAAAGTGTTAACTCTCTAAAAATTCCTAGGCTCTAGGCATAATTGAGAGGAAACTATGATTTTTAATACGACAACTCAAGCTAATGTCGTTTCTTATAGCATCTCAGTTATTTCTCTATTCTCTCTCTTACTTCCTCTTACTATCGCTGTCCCTCTCTCTCTCTCTCTCTCTCTCTCTCTCTCTCTCTCTCTCTCTTTCACTCTCTCTTTTTCTCACTCTCTCTTTCTCCCTGTTTAGCTCTTTCTCTCTAACTCTTCCTTACTTCCTCTCTTTTTTTTCTCTACCCTTTTCCCGCCGTTTCAAATGTGTTCCTACCTCAAAGCAATGGAGACATTTCTACACATTTATATATATGTATGTGTGTGTGTGTGTGTGTGTGTGTGTGTGTGAGAAGAGCAAGGAAATCAATTTTCCGCTCTTATAGAGTTTTAGTTTAGTTTTGTGCACTAGTTTCAGCAAATCTCTACGCCCTTAAAATGTCTGTGTTTGTATGCGGTTCGAATTGTGGTTCGTTTCTATTACATCAGGGTGGGGAGCGGAGGGGAGGGGAGGGTGGTAGGGTAGGAAAGTGGAGCGAATAGTGCTAGTGCTAGTAAAAGGGGGCAAGGAAGGAGTGCTCTAAATTCTAAACCCTATATAATCATGACAGCCAGACACGCCAGTTGAGCTCGAGGAGCACCCTGTCTTCCCCCTTCCTGTCCCCCTGTCTCCCTTCACTGCTTCTTTGATTCCTTATAGCAGATGGTTGACTACGTTTCCTATTGCCCCCCTGCACCCCTTCCCCTACCCAGCTCTAACCGCACCACTCTCTCCCCGTCTCTCTCTGTCTGTCTGTCTTTGCTTGACAATTTGTTGCTAGTTTGAGTTGTTTCGTTTCGTGCCTGAAGTTTGTTATTATATTAAAATAATATAATGATTATTGCTTAGAGCATGAACAACGATTTGAATTTCTTCTTCTTCTTCTTACTGCAGGTTGTTGTTATTACTTGTTGTTGTTGTTGTTTGTGGCATGTGAGCATAAATCATTTGAATTCCGTTTTACGGTTTACGGAAAATTCTCTCTCTGCTTCAACTTCGACTTTAGCTTGTTCTTCTTCTTCTTAATGTACATATATATTGAAAGACATTTCGTGTGACGCCATATTTGTCAAAAGACGTTTAAATTTATGACCAAATGATATATGAGTAACAGGCACACACACACACACACACACACTAACACAGAGTAACACTTGAGTGCATTTTGAATGAATGCGACGTTTTTTTTTTTTTTTTTTTTATATATTTTTCTTTTCAATGCAAAACACGAGTTCGAATTTGATTCGAGTTCGAGTGGCTTGCTTTCTATGTATGCGTGTGTGTGTGTGTGTGTGTGCGTGCGCGCCCAAAATGTTAAGTTCAATAGCCGCACACACACACACACACACACACATGCTGAGACACTTTTGCCTTCAGGCGTGTAGACAACATATTTCGCGATATTCGATATGCCCGAACAGCTAAAGAGAGTGTGAGAGTGATGAGGGGTGGGGGAACAAAAACACCATATGTGGAACATTTTTCTTGTTGTTGTCTGGTTCGCAGTTTGAATCTTTTGTCCTGCTCTTGCTCACGCACTCTTCCAGTCTTTCATTATGTTTTGTCACACTTGTTGTTGTTATTGTATTAAGTAATTAACGCCCTCAGCAAATATTCAAAGTGCTTTTTTGTTCGTTGCTGATGAAGTTCGAAAACCAACAAAAACAGAAAGAAAATATTTTGAATGGTTTTTTTCGAGTAGAAAGATTTTTACTTTTAACTAAAATGCTCATTTTGTAGAGTATACGAAAACTTACCTTATTAATAGAATTGTTTTGTATGGCAAGCTGCTGAAATCCATGGATAATGTTAAATCGTTTGTTTTACATTTATTTTTGGTGAGCTGCAAAGATCAAACATAAGAGAAAGATTTAGTATGAGATGCAACCAAAGAGAGAGAGAGACAAACAAAGTCATGTTCGATAACGAGCAATGTTGCGGTTCGAGTTGCATTAAGCGTTGGAGTTTGATTGATCACCACTCAAAAAACACACACAGAGAGGAAGTAAGAGAGAGAGAGAGACCGCGATCACACACACACACTCACACACACGCAAATAACGATAACTCTAAAACGCAGAGACGCAGAGAGAGAGAAGCCAGGTAAACGAAGGAGTAAACAAAACAGAATGCGTCGAGAAAACGAAAGGGAAGGCAACAAAGCAAACAGAATAGACAGACAGAGAGAGAGAGTAATTGGGAGAGGGAGCGAAGAGGTAAGAGATGATGAGTAACTGGCGCGTAGGCGCTAAAAGAACAATAAATAATAAAAGTACGAAATGAATCAAACCAAAAAAACCAACAAAATAAAAAGAAGTAAGAAAAATGTTTAGCAATGAATCAAAAGCAACAACAACAACAATAACTGAAATAAAACGCGTTAATTTCAGCAAGAAGAAGAAGAAGCAAAAGTCAAAATACAAACAACAGCAACAAAATGCTTAAGTGTCTGACAACAACAACAACAACAGCAACAGCAAAATCCCAATTAGATTTATGAACCGCATTTTTGATATCTTTCAGTCAAAACTTAGACAAAATAAACGAAATAATAATAATAATAATCTAATTATTAATAATAAATAATAATAATTATTCTTGAGAATTATTTTTCAGTCAAAACTTATACAAAATGAGCGAAATAATTTGTCTAATAACAAAAAATAATAATAATAATAATAATTATTCTTGGGCATTATTTTTTAATAATATAAAACGTTTGTAAGCAAGATTTTTGATTGGAAGTTTAAAAATATTTTAGATTTAAAATGGAAAAATAATATTTTTTTAGTAAAAATCTTCTAGAAAATCATTTTTTATAATTAAACGTTTGTAAACAAGATCTTCGAGTGCAATCTGAAAAATGTTTTAGCTCAAATATGGAAAAATAATATTTTTTAGTGAAAATCTTCTAGAAAATTATTTAACGTTCGTGTCATAAATTGTTATCAAGATCTTCGATTGCAATCTTAAGAAAATATTTTAAAAAATTAAATAGTTCCCAATTATTTCTTGAAAGCTGCATTTTTTATTGTATAAAAATCTCGATTCATGCAGTTCATTTATAAAAACAAAATCGAAAACCAACAAAAAGAAAAAAAACCTCAAAATTCAACACAATAATAAAAATTTCTTGAAAAGATCTAAAAAACGTTTTTTTTAATGTGCTTTTTTATGATTCCCCAAAGAATCACGAATTGTTAACAAATTTCCTTACTTTTTTTAACGTACTTTCCAGGAATTCGCTGAACTTGTTTTTTTATATTTGTTTTTTTCTCTCTTTTTTTGTTTAATTGTTCTTAGCTAAGATTTGGGTCACTTTTTTATTGCTATATTTGAGTATATATCTTGCGTGATGTTTTTCGGGTTAGATTTGATAATAATATTACGAGAGAGAGAGAGAGAGGGAGAGAGAGAGAGAGAGAGTGAAGAATGACTGCAAGAAAGTTGCCACTAAACAAAAAATTTCCCCATATGCTGCAAAAAAAAAGGTACTTTTTCACATAAATTTCCTTATCGATCAGGAAGCAAAAGCAACAACAACAACAACAGCAGCGAGCAGATGTAGTTTAACAAGAAGACGAAGAGAAAGAAGGAGAGTAGCTGAGAGAAAGAAATATGGATGTGTGTGTGTGTGTGTGCTGTTTGGTGTTGTTGTTGTTTTTGTTGCCTCATCATCATGAGCTACAACAAGATTCAGCTGCCTTTTTGGCCTGGGCATCCAACACAAGTTGTTGCTGTTGTTGCTGTTGTTTTTGTTGCCTTAATCATCGCCAAAAACAAGTTTTGATTGTTCTTGTTGTTTGGCTTAACCCCAAAATCCCCCCCAACTCCAACTTCAAACATCAGCAATGCACACACGTCTCTCTCTCTCTCTCACTCACTCTCTCTGTCTCTCTCTTGATCTGTCCAGTTTATTTGTTCGCTTGTTGCATTCAGTTTGCTTTTGTCGCTCCATTTTTGGCGCTAGAGCCACAAAGTAAAAAAAAACAATTTCAGTGTTCCGTGTGTGTTTTGTTCGAACTCGAACTCGTTCATGCGTCCTACGAACCCATGATTTGAGTTCTTTATCGTTGTATGAGTGTGATCCAAGAAGAGAACCATAAGTTAAGCTTCATACTTGTTTGATTTAGTGTGTGGATTATCATGTTAAGTACATGGCATAAACTAAAGGTTCCTTTTCGCATTGCTCTCTCTCGCTCTCTGCTTCCTTTGCACGCGTATGTGTGTGCGTGAGAGACGCTTATGCGATAGCTGCTGAGCCTAAAATTACTGAAAACACGAACAGACCAGAGAGCTTAAAAGGCAAAGCTTCATTCTTAATGTGAACTGAAGCCAAAGAAGTTTTTAAAGTTGAAGCAAAACCAGAAGAGGAAGATGAAGATGAAGAACAACAACGAGAAGTTCATGGAAGCAGAAGATGAAAACTTCTTTTTTTAAGGTTTATAATGGATTTAAAAAATTCTCAGACTCTTCGTTCGTTGATGCCTCAAAAAGGGCTTTTGAAACTGAAGCACAAGATGAAGATGAAGATGAAGAAGCATTTCTGAAGTGAATCGTGTGAAGAGCTTTTTTTTCTCTCCTCTTGTTGTTGCTTTTAATAGACATGTCTGTTAAAACAAAATAATAAATAAACAAAAAAAATAAATATACTTGCCCAGCAGATATAAAACAATTATGAAGATGAGGATTTGATTTTTTATTTATTTATTTTTGGAATTTTTAATTAACGATTAGTTTCCCATTAGCACTATGCAAAAATATTTATGAAATTTGTTTGGCTCAACAATTTTTAATTACTTAAAGTGAGATTTCAAGAAGTTTGCCTTATTCTTATTGAATCCAACTCCAACTCCAGCTCACAGTTCCGCGTTCCCCCCTCTCCCCACCTTTGTTTAGAGCAAAATGTCCCTGTGACATGCGTTTCGCTTGCACAAACTCTAATTGAAAAGAGTGTCAAATAAATTCCCTAACAAAATTCACCTCAAATTGGTACATGGGATATTATGATGAGTTTTTTGTTTGCCTTCCTTCACCCAAAAAACGATCTAACTGCGCTCAATATGCTGTGTGTGTGTGTGTTTGTGTGAGTGCTAATCACCTTTGTTTTTTTTTCTTCTTGCTTTTAATCCTGACACGACTTTGACTCTCTCTTTGCTGCTGCTGCTGCTGTCAGAAACGCAACTTCATTAAAAGCGCACAAACACATTCACACGAACAGGCGGGAGTAATTGAAGGGAGAGCGGGAGCGGGAGTGGGGTTTTGTCCTTTTTCGGCTAACTGTACTAACTCTCTCACACACAAATTACAACACCAGCAACAACTACAACAACAGCAAACACATTATAAGCACACGTTGCGAACTCGCCGCGCTGCCGCAGTCGCAGTCGCTGCTTTCTTGTTTTTTTTCTCTCCTTTTATTTTTGGCAAACGTCAATTACACGCAAAGACGTTGCCGTCGCCGTCACCGTCGCAGTCACAGTCGACGACGTAGCTTTTGCAGCAAAGAACAAGTTTTTGCAATGTGTTTGCTGTTGTTGTTATTGAGACGCCGTTGTTGTTGGTGTTTGTGTTATTTTTTGAGCTGAGTTTGGAGATTTTGTTTTTGTGTTTTTTTTGGCCATGCAAATGCAATTTTGATTGTGATTCATTTTTGTTGGCTTTCAAATTGGCCATTTTATGCGGTTTCGTTCATTTGTTAAACGGCTGCATTTATTCGTACATACACACACACACACACATACATACATATATAGTTTTGTTCTTTGCGCTTTACTTGTTATTGTTTGCAGACATGAACCGGTTGAACGAGTATTGAGAATATAATTATTATTTAAACTGCTGCGCTTTGCATTTTTGATTGTTATTGCCATTTGTAATATGAACAGCAAAAGCAATGCCGATAAATCGCGTTGATTGAAGCTGCAGGCGCAGTGCAGCGCAGCGCAGTTCGAAGTTCAAGCGCCCCAAATGCAAAACACACATCAATTCTATACAATTACATAGCCCGCGAGTGTGTGTGTGTGTGTGTGTGAGAGAGGTAGCATTCGATCATTGCATTCACCAAAGAAAAAAACAAAACTGTAAACGATGGCAGATGCTGAGAGAGAGTGAGTTTAGTTGAGAGAGCGCGATCTGAAGCTACGCTTAGAGAGCACACACACACACGCATAAATTACAGGCTGCAGCGAGCCAAAACATAATAATGCTATTGTTGTTGCTTTAAAATTTTTTTTCTTTCTATTTGTTATTTGCTCATTTTGCTGCATTTGTTGGCTTAACCGGTTCAACGGGTTAACGCTGCAGTTGGACTCACTCAAACACACACACACACTTGCACTTTTGTTGTTGCTGCTGGTGCGGTAATTTAATTTAATTCCTTTTTAGTTTGTATTTTTTTTCTCCTTTTTTTTGCTTCATTACCTTTCGTTTTAGTCGCTCGACACTCGACGCAGCTTCTGTTTTGTTTGCTTTTTGCTTTCC
Organism: Scaptomyza tumidula; assembly: GCA_035044465.1. NCBI lineage: Eukaryota > Metazoa > Arthropoda > Insecta > Diptera > Drosophilidae > Scaptomyza > Scaptomyza tumidula. The sequence goes on along the minus strand of JAWNNW010000505.1, from coordinate 635,904 downwards.
TATCTTTTTGCAATTGCTTTAATTATGATTCTGCATTTATTAATCATTATTATTATTATTATTAGTATAATTATTTGGCATTTGCATTTTGGATATCTCGCCGCACTCACATTTCAGATATTAACAATAAAAAAATAAATAATTGCCTTCAATTAGAACTTGAGAACCGTTTATGGGCGAAGTTAAAAAAAAAACACGCGCGCATTTTGCGGCACTTTTTTACTTTTTCTTTCCGTTTTTTTTTTTTGCTTAACAATTTTGTGTATTATTTCGTATTTGTTGTTGTTGCGCTTGTGCTTGTTATTCTTTTAATTTAGCTGCTGTTGCTGCTTTTTTGCCGGCGAAACAACGAAACAACAATTATATTATTTTGTACAAGAATTACACAGAAATTTACGGAATTTACGTTTAACACTCGCTCGAACCCGAACCCGCTGCACATCCGCGTCGTACGACTTTGCTTTTGCATCTGCTAACAGAGCGGCTACAGTTAAGCGGCTTCGTCTATTCGCCTTGTCGGCATGTTCCAACACAGCGCTGTTACGGCAACAGTGAACGTCGCAACTCATGCTATTGGGTGCAACGCAACGCTGTTAGGCACATGTTCGCATCAATTCTCGCTCGCCTGCTCGGCTCAAATGTGCTGTAAGAGCGAGTGGGAAAAGCGTGGGTGTGCGCTCTTAAAAAGTACGAGTTGTATGCAGCTTATACGTAATTTAATATTTGTTCTTGCTTTGTTGTCAGCAATTTTACAATTTTAATTGATTAATGAAGTAACAAGTGTTGCGGTTTCCCTTTTGTGACAACTACCTATATGAAGAACAATTAAGAGATCTCTCTCTCTTAAATGCCAATTAGTGATGGGATCGCATCCAGATCGTGTTTGGAAGCGGAACATTTAGTGAATTTTCGTGAATCTCGAAGCTAAACTTATTATTAAAGATATTTATTTAGCTTCACAAAAATGAATAACAATAAATTTCTATATTATTTTAAGTTTATTATTATTTTTGCGGTTTTGTATTGTTTTGAAGTTTAATGTGCATGTCTGTGCATGTCTGCATGTGTGTTGGTATGTGTGTGTGTGGGTGTTAAATTGTGTTGAAAAGGGCAAAACGCTTAAAATTTCCCGAAATCCGAAACGATAAAACCAACACGTAATTGCTGCAAATGCCACAAACATGCAACAAATTGTGGCAGTTGCAAGAGAAAAAACATAGAAAACAAATAGAAATACATAAATCTACTACCATTTAAATAAAAATTCAACAAACTAGCATGATATATAAATAAAATCGTTAATAAACTAAAACGATAAACAATAAAAAAAAATTTTTTTTAAATAAAATATATAAATATGTAAAAAATTATATTGAGACTGCTCAATTGAAACCAATAAATATCTGAATAAATAAGTTCCAACATAAACTAAATTAATCAACAAATTTTTGAACCATATATATATATATATATATATTAATAATTGATTCATAAAATTGAGTGCAATGAAAAAATTGCAAAAAAAAATTATAAAAATATCAAAAATATCGAAACGAAAAAGTTTCACACTAAAAATATATTAAAAAAAATATTTTTTAAAATAAAAAACGTAAAAAATGTTGGCAAATTGTGTGAAAATACACTTAAAAAAATGAAGATAAAAATAGAAAAAAATAAATCAAGCCAAAAAAATGTTCCACATAAATAACTCTTAAAAAGTATTTCAAAAAATATTTTAAAAACATATTTTTACAAATTTATAAAAAGGAAACAAAAATCAAGAAAATTGTTTGATTACACACTGAAAAAAAATGTGACTCGGGTTTATTTTGTCAAGTTTAAATTTGTTTGCCGCTTTAATTAACATGAACATTTTATCAAAGCTTCTACTGATGAGGTTTGGAAGGGAGGGGGTGGGGAGGGGGGGTTAGTCTATTAGTGTCCACGCAAAGGACATACAGAGATAGAGAGTGAAAGAGAGAGGGAGAGAGAAAGATAGAGAACTTGATACTGAGATAAGGCCAAGGTCCTTTTTTTTGTGTGTTTTGTCAGGCGGCATTTGTCAATGGGATTCCTTTGGTTTGGGGCAGGTAAAAGGTAGGGGGTGAGGGTTGAGGGGTACGACACACATTTGCCAAGGTCTGAAGGGTAGCGGGAGGGTAGGTAAGGGGTTGGGGGGAGGTCATATCAGCACTTCCTGACAGCCGCGGCGCCAAACAACAAATTATCAAATATTGCTGCAACAACTCCGGAAATTTGCCACCTTTTTTCTGTAGGTTTTTTTTTCATATTTTGTGGCACGTCGATAGGCAAAAAATGTCGCTTTGCCACGCTGCCGCGCTGCCTATTGGCGTCATAAAATTTGTCAATTTATGGAAATGCCGAAATGTGTTTGGCAAATACACAAACAAAAAATAAAAAAACACGAGAAAAAAATGAAAAACGAAAATTTGTCGCAAATGTTTGCCAAGCTAAAATGAAAGAAAAAAAATGCACAAAGCAAAAATTATGAAAAATAAAACGAGAAAAATTTAAAAAATAGAAGTGCTGAGTTTTAAAGCATTTATTTTTATTAAATTAAATATTTTAAATACTTTTAAAAACATATTATTTGCAATAAAAACATTCAAACTGGCAACGTTTCGACTTTATTTTCAATCAACTTAAAACTAAACATCTCATTTTACAATTTAATCAACTGAGTATTTTTTTAATAATCCTTGAAGTTTATCCTAAAAATAGAGTATAAATTTGTATCGATAAAATAAGTGAAACGGTTTTTTTATTTTTGAGAAAAGTGGTAAGAAAAATACGACGGCAACGTTTCGACTCTATTTTCAATCGACTTAAAAAACAAATATTGAATTCTTCAATATAATCCAAAGAGTATTTTTTTTATAAAGCTTAAGATTTTTCCTAAACATGAAGCATAATTTTTTGTTGATGCAATAACTAAAACGATTTTTTTATTTTTAAGAAAAGTGGCAAGAAAAAAAATTTGATCATTTATTTACATTTTTAATTGCTTTTAAGAACAATATAAAAATTGAATTCAAAAAACAAGATTTTCAAAGTAACAATTTAAGAGTTAAAGTAACAAAGAATCAAAGGAATCTTAAAAAACAAAACTTCTAACAAAAAGCAGATGCAGAAAAATCGAATTCGTAAAAGCTGTTTGCATATAAACTGAGTCATTGAATTTCTTTTTTCTCTCTTTTTTGCTAAGATTACTCAAAAGCTGGCAGCTGCTGATTCATTTTTGAAACACATTTGCAACAACAATTTGTGGCAATGAGGCAGTTTTCAATGTCAAGAAATCACTTTTCAATCAATTTTTGACTTTTTTACTTTAATTTGCATATTTTTTTGCTCAGTGCATTTCGCACCTTGGCTTTTTGTTTGTA
>JAWNNW010000498.1:0-15055 GCA_035044465.1 Scaptomyza tumidula | reverse complement strand
TTGACTTGAATTTGGAACTTTGAGACGGCGTTTGAAACATTAGTCAAAATTATGACAATCTATGGTTGAGAAACACTGGAGATATGGAACATTGAAGTTGATTACCGTGTGCACTAAATGCGTTCTCACAAGCACATACACACATACTTGCAAGCTCTGAATGTACGCGTTAAGCATAGGGTTCAGGGTATCGTCTAGTCGGGATTTATCGACTAGAGTCTTCTAACTTGTTGAATTTGTATAGAATAATTTCAAATTTAATTTCAAACTTAAGTTAATTTTATTTGCTTATCTTATCGGGTTATCTGCTTGTCTGCTTCTTTCTTCAACAACAAAATGTACTATGGAGAAATAAGCAAACTTTATCAAACCAAACGTTGCACACGAGCTCATCAAACTATGTTTAAGCAATAGTATTAAAAGTGATTTAAAAGTGCTGTGTATAAAAAATAATATAAAACTATCGGATTTTACTTGAGTTGCATTACCATCAATTAAGTCTTTTCATATGCATACTCTTTAAAGATTAAATAAAATGTATTATTATTATTTTTAATTTTTTAAAATATTAATATTTTAAAATAGTTAAAAAGTGTAATAGATTTGGGAAAAGTATGTAACAGGCAAAATAAACTATCTCCGACCCCATTAACTATAAATACATAATAAACTTCAATCTTCCATATCTCCAATTTCAATAAAAATTTCACAGCTGTTCATTATGTTTGAAGAGCCAAAAGACAACAACAAAATCTTGAATTTGGAAAATTTTTATTGAAATTGGAGATATGGAAGATTGAAATTTATTTAGTTATAGCATTGGTGTGGTATTGCAGGCATGGCCGTACGTGTAAGGTTTAGGGTTCACAGGGTATTTATCTTAAACCGATTAAAATTATTTTTTATTTCGAAAGAATCTGATGATGGAATCTCAAGGAAATTGAGAACAAACAAGTAAGAAGGCTCTAGTCGAGATATCCCGACTAGACGATACCCTGATCCCTATACTTTCCGCGTACAGTCAGTGCTTGCAAGTATGTGTGTGTGTGTGTGTACGCGCATACGGCATAGTGCATACAAAACTTCAATGTCCCATATCTCCGGTGTTTATTATCCGATTTCGATAAAAATTTCACAGATTGTCATTATTTTGTTTTGTAATTCAAATTGCATCTCAAAGTTTTCAAAATTCAAGATTTTTTTGTTATCGATCCCATGTGTATATCGGAAACGGGAAGAGTTATCGAAAATCGGAAACAAACTTGTACTGCCTAGGGATTAGGCGAGCTTAAGTTCCAAATCTGGAGTCTCTAGCTCTTATAGTCTCTGAGATCGGTTGGCTCATACATACAGACGGACGGACAGACGGACAGACGGACATGGCTATATCGACTCGGCTTTCGATGCTGATCAAGAATATATATACTTTATGGGGTCGGAGATGCTTCCTTCTACCTGTTACATACTTTTGCACAACTTCATTATACCCTTTTTCCCATTTTTAATGGGATCAGGGTATAAAAATAGATAAACTAAATCATAGAGTCATAGAAGCTAATATTGACACGCTTTTTCGCATTCCAATTGAGCTTAAGTGTTGTATACTTGTGTTAGTTTAGTAACAATTCAATAGTATGGTACTATTAAGCGAAAAAATATATATATAATAGTTATAAGCGCTTCTCAATTTTACTGGACTAATATTCGGTACCACTGGCCACACCAACTTAATGTGTAATCTATGAAAAAAACTAGTAAGAAGGCTCTAGTCGAGAAATCCCGACTAGACGATACCCTGATCCCTATACCTTACGCCTACAGTCAATGCTTGCAAGTATGTGTGTGTGTGTCTAGCCGCATACTGCATACACAACTTCAACGTCCCATATCTCCGGTGTTTCTTAACCGATTTCAATTAAAATTTCACAAAAAATTTTCATTATTTTGTTTAATAATTCAAATGGCATCTCAAAGTTTTCCAAATTCAAGATTTTTTTGTTATCGATCCCATGTGTATATCGGAAACGGGAAAAGTTATCGAAAATCTAAAACAAACTTGTTTTGCCTAGGGATTAGGCGAGCTTAAGTTCCAAATCAGGAGTCTCTAGCTCTTATAGTCTCTGAGATCGACGCGTTCATACATACGGACAGACGGGCATGGCTATATCGACTCGACTATTGATGCTGATCAAGAATATATATACTTTATGGGGTCGGAGATGCTTCCTTCTGCCTGTTACATACTTTTGCACAAAACCATTATACCCTTTTTCCCCATTTTTAATGGGATCAGGGTACAATAAACACTTTTCGATAATATGAATCTAGAATTTGTCTATGACAAATTAATTAAAATAAATAAAATCTTTTTGCAAATACAATATTACGTCAAAAGTTTCTAGAAACATGTTTGAAAATTTCCAATATTGAGTGTTATCAACGTTGTGTTATCGATAGTTTGTAAGAAAAGTTTTCTGGCATTGGAGTTTATTATATAATAAGAAATAAATATGTAAAACTTCTATTAACTTACTTGAGCTGCACGACATCCAAAATGCGGACAGGCTTAACGTGGTAGAGTTTATGATTACCCTGATAGTCTTCTTCGATAAGCACTTGTTGCGCCTCCTGCAACGAACATGGTTGACATGTGGCAAACAAATAACAATGACGCCACCAATGCAATACGATGCGCAGTAATCCACCCGTAAGGATTATAAATATCCAGCATAATATTAAACGGAGATTAGAGCGACGATACCCGCTTATTTTCATTTGATCCGATTGATCTTGGTTTATAAAGGCCACACATGGTTTTGAATCTATAAAAATAGACAAGGACAAGGAAAATGTAATAAATATTTGCCGATATATGTATATATTTGCACAAAAATATAATAAAAACACCAATCACCAAATTAACCTAATTATGCTTACATTATTTCATAATTTTATATTTCATACCTCGCAATATTTCGCAGTTCATCATCAGCAAAAAACCAAAAAAATCGCCGCTTTTATTTCAAGAATGTCTGAAATATGTGCAGAACATTTACTTTTAACTTCCACTATACACAACAAATTTTGCCATCTTTATTATTCAATAACTGTAAAAAAAAACCCGTTGAATTATATATATATATATATATATATATATATATATATATATATACAAGTGTATATACGTTCATACCTATGTGTATGTATGATTGGATAACGCTCTTTTATGTATGTCTGCCTAAGGCAAAGTCAATTCAATTGACAACACTTGGACGGGGCGAGCAAAGTCAGCGCAAAATAATCAGAATAAGCAATGTTGTGACATAAATGATTCTACACTTTACTACATACATTAACATCTGTGTGTAGATAAAACTTGATTGATAAGAAACAAAAAAAACGTGCATTTATACAAGGAAAAAACTATATGTAGGTTATATATATACGTATGTATTTATATAAGCTAAATGCACGCGTTAATATATTAGCTCAATTTTTTGACTCAATTGTATTTGAATACAAATAAATAATTTTTTTTTAATTAATATAATCTTGAACGCACACTGTTTGTTGATTTGCTTAATTGTTTCAGTTAATTGCTTTGTTATAAATTTACACACAATTGCTCAACCGCATGACAGCTGTGCGTGTCAATGTGAATGTATATATACATTATAAATGTGTGTGTGTGGAATCCAACAAGTGTCCCGTTTAACATTTGTTTTTTTGTTTTTTTGGTCAATAAAGATTTTTGACTTGAAAAAAACACTTCATTTAATCGTGAAGAGTAAAAAAAATACAATATAAAATAAGCAATTGAAATATTGTTCTGAGGCTAAAGTACACCAACACAAGCACGTATGGGAAGGAGAGTCAATAAACAATCAAAGAGAGCAAGAATAACAGTTAACAATATAAGTGTGTCAATAAAAATGTAGTTGTGTGCGAGCGTACTCATTTTTTAAATTGAAAAAATTGTATTTATAAACTTAAATCTCCGAACATAGAAGACAAATTCACACGTTAAGCCTGCAGCGAAACACATTTAAAAAAAGAACAGTAGCTCAAACAAACACATCATTTTTTTTCTTCATTTGCCCTAGTCCGGATTGGGACTTATGCACGACCAGACATGCACACATACATATTTATACATATAAATTAATAGTATGCATAAGGTCAGCAGTATTTGACGCACAAGTAAATGCAAAACTTGTATTTATACAATCAAATATATCTGTTAATATTACAGCGTCCATGTCAACACTGTCGCTTTTCGGGCTCAGATACTGACCCGAACCGAACCGAAACACGACTACAAACAAGCAAGTGTTTCTTATTTTTTTATTTTATTTAAAAAAAAAAACTCAATAACAATACGTGCACTCAAAAACTCAACTGAACAGCACAGGCAGCCAAGAATAACTGCGACGCGTAGCAGCAGCAACCGAATTAGTTACGCACAATATTTTCATTAAAACTTCTACTGTGAATTGGTGTAACTTATTGTGATCTACATTGCCCATAACTGTTTTACTCATTGTATATTTGCTCATTTTGGATTCTATTGTTTTCAACGGCCTCTTCTCATGCCTCCTTGTCTTTTATTTTTATGTACGCTGACTATCCATCCTCTCTTCGTAATAATTATTAAAAAAAAATTGTTGATGTCGTATACATACGCATACACACTTACACATACAAAGAGAGCTATACACACCTGTTACTAGCAACTGCGAATCGGGCAGATCGTAATCTTCTGGCTCGTGATTAAGTCTATTAGCGGTTAAAAGAATGTGTTGTTGCGTCGGCTCCTGATCGTTTAAACGATGATGTGTGCCTGATGAGTTTGTTTTTGCCGGCGTGATATTATTTATAGCAGCTGTATTGTTGTTGTCCATTTGTGTTGTTCTACCTCTTTCAGTATCCGTGTTGAGCCGGGATGCTGAAAGGAAGGAGGCTTTGATGTCGGTTGGCTGCGTCGGCGAGTGCCACCAGTTAAGTTTTAATAGATTGTTCTTAGTGGCAATGCGAGAGAAATTCAGCAAGTGCTCCTCCTGATACGTTTGACTACCTTCGGATAATGGCTGCAAAAGCATTAGCTCCGGGGATAACGGATCTGCAACGCCGAAACATACCCCCCCGCCACTACTTTCACAACGTCTGGCAGACATTTTGAACGAGAATCGAGTTGCTCTGCGCGTTTTAGCAGGTCTTATTTAAAGTGCTTTTTATATTTGAAATCACTCGTTTGGGTAGTTTTTTTTTTGCGAATCTGATTTCCAGAGCCAAACACGATTCCAGTTAATATGTCAGCTGCACATCTCTTGTTGGACTCCTGGTAAGCCGATTACTCCACACACCGCCGAAAGGATCAAGCCATGGACATAGTCATAAATATAAGAGTACATCCTTGGCACCGAACCGAATCACACGCTTAGAGTACACCAGCGAAACCACTGACAAAATAAGCGGGCATAAAATAACAACGAAAACAAGAGCGATGTGGCGACTTTATGACGCTTCCGTTTACGTTGACGTAACGAGTGAAATTCGTACCGGTTCTTGGCAATCCGTTTGCAAAATAACCAAACTATGGGTGCTGGTCTTCTTAGCCAATTAATCTTTAATCATCCAAAGTTTGCGCATTGACTAGCATTGAACAGACGCAGACGTAGATGCCACGCTGGTGTCAGTATCACTTCTTCGTGACCCGCTCCTCCACTGCCCACTCGCTTCTCAAAATAGAATTGTTTGACGTATTCCTTTTGCAATAGTACAGCTTGGCCTGTCTGCTGACCTTCTCGACGTTTGCGCAACCTTCTCTTGAAAGACCCGATGTGCTCCTGCTGCTCGGTTGTACTTTGTACTGAATTCATTACGTTATTACTAGCAACAATAACTCGACGACTCTTTGACAACTCAATGGTATGCATATGTGTTTAAAAGTATAAGAGAAATTCGCTAAGTGTCGATTTCGTCTCCTTAAGCGTTCAATATGTACATATGTACGTAGCTACACTACACATTTATACATTACTTTTTCAACTGTGTTCATGCACCTGTACATGCAAATTTAACTGTACTTTCCTTCAAGTAGGTAATGGTCGAACACACACGCGCAAAATATTTGTAGGTTATTTTTGTGAAAAACTCTCAGATTACTTACTGATGTTCTTATTATCAGTGGTTTAGCTGCGTTTTGATTAAAAATTCTGAGAGTTTTTAAGATTTTCCGCGAATTGCTCAAACTGTTGTTGATGCAATTTTGATTTAATTTTTTTAAAATTCGTTGTTTTGTGTTGAATGTAAGCTAATTCGCTGGTTTGATTTAATGTTAATAATTTTAAGCTGTTGCTTACACTCATTCCTTGAAGAGTAACATTCAATGGCATATTCATCGCGACATACATACATATGCATACAGCTTGACGTTGGTTTTATTTTATTCAGAAGTCAACTATGTCCAGAAACGGGTATGAAATGTGTTATCTGAAATAAACAAAATATATTATTGAAACAAACATAATTTTCATATACTTAAGGTTATCTATTACTTTACTTTATTTTTATATTTTCTGTGCACTGTAGGTAATTTGAAAATAATCGATATCGATGTCAGTCTGTCTCGTGAGGATGTGGTGTTCTTATCACAAAATTGTTATGTACTTCCATACATATACGTATATATATATTACATATTTTTAAGCAACTCTGGCAAATTCGCGGTTTTTATTTATTTAGGTATGCACACAATCGAATTATGAAAAACAAATTATAAGTTATTAATTTAATAAGTATGCTGCAGTGTGCGGTAATACATACATATGTGTAAATCATGCAATATATATGGGTGACATAACAATAATCGGCACACTATGAACAGCTGTGCATGCACGTGAGCCTTATTGATTGCACATAACATTGCATACTATGTGCTTAGTTACTCTTTTTTTTATTATAACTAATTCACTTTACCTTTTGTCAAACATAGTACTATACGTCAAAGCTTCTTAGAAGTACAGCAATACGTCATGTCAATGTGTTCATTTACTTTGTTACCATGAAATCTTAATACAACGATATACGAATGTGTATGAATTTATGTAATTTCTCAACAATGATCTGACATACCATCAATTTAAAAATCTTTTACACATTAACGCGCTTTCTGCAAACATATTCATGAGTTTGAGTCATTCATGGCAATCGACACACAGAGTCACAATGATCTCAGTCAATCGAAAATCCGTCGATAAGTGAGTAAAATATGTTATCGGTTTGTCTGCGATAATTGGCGAATTGGCAGTAAATTAAAATAGCCGGTGAAATTTTTTGCATGCAACTTTCTTGATATTTTTTAAAGTAGTTTCGCATTGCAGCTTACACGTTGCAATTATTTTCATGTCCCTTTTTTCTTTCGATATATACATATGGTTAAAAATATAAAGTTGTTATGTTGGAAAACGATATGATAATTTATAAATAATCAAATTAAAAGTAATACAAAGTTACTAATAATAAATGCGGTATAACAAAATTGCACTTATTTTCTACCACATTTATAACCTGTTACTCAATTCATCGAGTATGTAAATACATGAGTCGAAAATGGCATGTCCACCATCTGTAATCTTCTCCATGTTCATTGATGGACTAAAGCTCGTGTTAAGTTGGGTGCGGTCAGCAGTCCTTCAGCTGTTTATTTTTCGATTATTGCTTCTTTGCTTATACATCTGGTCCTGTCGCCCTATTTTTAATTGTTTTTGTTTTCATCATGGACTGCTTTGACGTATTTATGACTGAGATCATTGTGACTCTGTGTGTCGATTGCCATGAATGACTCAAACTCATGAATATGTTTGCAGAAAGCGCGTTAATGTGTAAAAGATTTTTAAATTGATGGTATGTCAGATCATTGTTGAGAAATTACATAAATTCATACACATTCGTATATCGTTGTATTAAGATTTCATGGTAACAAAGTAAATGAACACATTGACATGACGTATTGCTGTACTTCTAAGAAGCTTTGACGTATAGTACTATGTTTGACAAAAGGTAAAGTGAATTAGTTATAATAAAAAAAAGAGTAACTAAGCACATAGTATGCAATGTTATGTGCAATCAATAAGGCTCACGTGCATGCACAGCTGTTCATAGTGTGCCGATTATTGTTATGTCACCCATATATATTGCATGATTTACACATATGTATGTATTACCGCACACTGCAGCATACTTATTAAATTAATAACTTATAATTTGTTTTTCATAATTCGATTGTGTGCATACCTAAATAAATAAAAACCGCGAATTTGCCAGAGTTGCTTAAAAATATGTAATATATATATACGTATATGTATGGAAGTACATAACAATTTTGTGATAAGAACACCACATCCTCACGAGACAGACTGACATCGATATCGATTATTTTCAAATTACCTACAGTGCACAGAAAATATAAAAATAAAGTAAAGTAATAGATAACCTTAAGTATATGAAAATTATGTTTGTTTCAATAATATATTTTGTTTATTTCAGATAACACATTTCATACCCGTTTCTGGACATAGTTGACTTCTGAATAAAATAAAACCAACGTCAAGCTGTATGCATATGTATGTATGTCGCGATGAATATGCCATTGAATGTTACTCTTCAAGGAATGAGTGTAAGCAACAGCTTAAAATTATTAACATTAAATCAAACCAGCGAATTAGCTTACATTCAACACAAAACAACGAATTTTAAAAAAATTAAATCAAAATTGCATCAACAACAGTTTGAGCAATTCGCGGAAAATCTTAAAAACTCTCAGAATTTTTAATCAAAACGCAGCTAAACCACTGATAATAAGAACATCAGTAAGTAATCTGAGAGTTTTTCACAAAAATAACCTACAAATATTTTGCGCGTGTGTGTTCGACCATTACCTACTTGAAGGAAAGTACAGTTAAATTTGCATGTACAGGTGCATGAACACAGTTGAAAAAGTAATGTATAAATGTGTAGTGTAGCTACGTACATATGTACATATTGAACGCTTAAGGAGACGAAATCGACACTTAGCGAATTTCTCTTATACTTTTAAACACATATGCATACCATTGAGTTGTCAAAGAGTCGTCGAGTTATTGTTGCTAGTAATAACGTAATGAATTCAGTACAAAGTACAACCGAGCAGCAGGAGCACATCGGGTCTTTCAAGAGAAGGTTGCGCAAACGTCGAGAAGGTCAGCAGACAGGCCAAGCTGTACTATTGCAAAAGGAATACGTCAAACAATTCTATTTTGAGAAGCGAGTGGGCAGTGGAGGAGCGGGTCACGAAGAAGTGATACTGACACCAGCGTGGCATCTACGTCTGCGTCTGTTCAATGCTAGTCAATGCGCAAACTTTGGATGATTAAAGATTAATTGGCTAAGAAGACCAGCACCCATAGTTTGGTTATTTTGCAAACGGATTGCCAAGAACCGGTACGAATTTCACTCGTTACGTCAACGTAAACGGAAGCGTCATAAAGTCGCCACATCGCTCTTGTTTTCGTTGTTATTTTATGCCCGCTTATTTTGTCAGTGGTTTCGCTGGTGTACTCTAAGCGTGTGATTCGGTTCGGTGCCAAGGATGTACTCTTATATTTATGACTATGTCCATGGCTTGATCCTTTCGGCGGTGTGTGGAGTAATCGGCTTACCAGGAGTCCAACAAGAGATGTGCAGCTGACATATTAACTGGAATCGTGTTTGGCTCTGGAAATCAGATTCGCAAAAAAAAAACTACCCAAACGAGTGATTTCAAATATAAAAAGCACTTTAAATAAGACCTGCTAAAACGCGCAGAGCAACTCGATTCTCGTTCAAAATGTCTGCCAGACGTTGTGAAAGTAGTGGCGGGGGGGTATGTTTCGGCGTTGCAGATCCGTTATCCCCGGAGCTAATGCTTTTGCAGCCATTATCCGAAGGTAGTCAAACGTATCAGGAGGAGCACTTGCTGAATTTCTCTCGCATTGCCACTAAGAACAATCTATTAAAACTTAACTGGTGGCACTCGCCGACGCAGCCAACCGACATCAAAGCCTCCTTCCTTTCAGCATCCCGGCTCAACACGGATACTGAAAGAGGTAGAACAACACAAATGGACAACAACAATACAGCTGCTATAAATAATATCACGCCGGCAAAAACAAACTCATCAGGCACACATCATCGTTTAAACGATCAGGAGCCGACGCAACAACACATTCTTTTAACCGCTAATAGACTTAATCACGAGCCAGAAGATTACGATCTGCCCGATTCGCAGTTGCTAGTAACAGGTGTGTATAGCTCTCTTTGTATGTGTAAGTGTGTATGCGTATGTATACGACATCAACAATTTTTTTTTAATAATTATTACGAAGAGAGGATGGATAGTCAGCGTACATAAAAATAAAAGACAAGGAGGCATGAGAAGAGGCCGTTGAAAACAATAGAATCCAAAATGAGCAAATATACAATGAGTAAAACAGTTATGGGCAATGTAGATCACAATAAGTTACACCAATTCACAGTAGAAGTTTTAATGAAAATATTGTGCGTAACTAATTCGGTTGCTGCTGCTACGCGTCGCAGTTATTCTTGGCTGCCTGTGCTGTTCAGTTGAGTTTTTGAGTGCACGTATTGTTATTGAGTTTTTTTTTTTAAATAAAATAAAAAAATAAGAAACACTTGCTTGTTTGTAGTCGTGTTTCGGTTCGGTTCGGGTCAGTATCTGAGCCCGAAAAGCGACAGTGTTGACATGGACGCTGTAATATTAACAGATATATTTGATTGTATAAATACAAGTTTTGCATTTACTTGTGCGTCAAATACTGCTGACCTTATGCATACTATTAATTTATATGTATAAATATGTATGTGTGCATGTCTGGTCGTGCATAAGTCCCAATCCGGACTAGGGCGAATGAAGAAAAAAAATGATGTGTTTGTTTGAGCTACTGTTCTTTTTTTAAATGTGTTTCGCTGCAGGCTTAACGTGTGAATTTGTCTTCTATGTTCGGAGATTTAAGTTTATAAATACAATTTTTTCAATTTAAAAAATGAGTACGCTCGCACACAACTACATTTTTATTGACACACTTATATTGTTAACTGTTATTCTTGCTCTCTTTGATTGTTTATTGACTCTCCTTCCCATACGTGCTTGTGTTGGTGTACTTTAGCCTCAGAACAATATTTCAATTGCTTATTTTATATTGTATTTTTTTTACTCTTCACGATTAAATGAAGTGTTTTTTTCAAGTCAAAAATCTTTATTGACCAAAAAAACAAAAAAACAAATGTTAAACGGGACACTTGTTGGATTCCACACACACACATTTATAATGTATATATACATTCACATTGACACGCACAGCTGTCATGCGGTTGAGCAATTGTGTGTAAATTTATAACAAAGCAATTAACTGAAACAATTAAGCAAATCAACAAACAGTGTGCGTTCAAGATTATATTAATTAAAAAAAAATTATTTATTTGTATTCAAATACAATTGAGTCAAAAAATTGAGCTAATATATTAACGCGTGCATTTAGCTTATATAAATACATACGTATATATATAACCTACATATAGTTTTTTCCTTGTATAAATGCACGTTTTTTTTGTTTCTTATCAATCAAGTTTTATCTACACACAGATGTTAATGTATGTAGTAAAGTGTAGAATCATTTATGTCACAACATTGCTTATTCTGATTATTTTGCGCTGACTTTGCTCGCCTCGTCCAAGTGTTGTCAATTGAATTGACTTTGCCTTAGGCAGACATACATAAAAGAGCGTTATCCAATCATACATACACATAGGTATGAACGTATATACACTTGTATATATATATATATATATATATATATATATATATATATATATATATATATATATATATATTCAACGGGTTTTTTTTTACAGTTATTGAATAATAAAGATGGCAAAATTTGTTGTGTATAGTGGAAGTTAAAAGTAAATGTTCTGCACATATTTCAGACATTCTTGAAATAAAAGCGGCGATTTTTTTGGTTTTTTGCTGATGATGAACTGCGAAATATTGCGAGGTATGAAATATAAAATTATGAAATAATGTAAGCATAATTAGGTTAATTTGGTGATTGGTGTTTTTATTATATTTTTGTGCAAATATATACATATATCGGCAAATATTTATTACATTTTCCTTGTCCTTGTCTATTTTTATAGATTCAAAACCATGTGTGGCCTTTATAAACCAAGATCAATCGGATCAAATGAAAATAAGCGGGTATCGTCGCTCTAATCTCCGTTTAATATTATGCTGGATATTTATAATCCTTACGGGTGGATTACTGCGCATCGTATTGCATTGGTGGCGTCATTGTTATTTGTTTGCCACATGTCAACCATGTTCGTTGCAGGAGGCGCAACAAGTGCTTATCGAAGAAGACTATCAGGGTAATCATAAACTCTACCACGTTAAGCCTGTCCGCATTTTGGATGTCGTGCAGCTCAAGTAAGTTAATAGAAGTTTTACATATTTATTTCTTATTATATAATAAACTCCAATGCCAGAAAACTTTTCTTACAAACTATCGATAACACAACGTTGATAACACTCAATATTGGAAATTTTCAAACATGTTTCTAGAAACTTTTGACGTAATATTGTATTTGCAAAAAGATTTTATTTATTTTAATTAATTTGTCATAGACAAATTCTAGATTCATATTATCGAAAAGTGTTTATTGTACCCTGATCCCATTAAAAATGGGGAAAAAGGGTATAATGGTTTTGTGCAAAAGTATGTAACAGGCAGAAGGAAGCATCTCCGACCCCATAAAGTATATATATTCTTGATCAGCATCAATAGTCGAGTCGATATAGCCATGCCCGTCTGTCCGTATGTATGAACGCGTCGATCTCAGAGACTATAAGAGCTAGAGACTCCTGATTTGGAACTTAAGCTCGCCTAATCCCTAGGCAAAACAAGTTTGTTTTCGATTTTCGATAACTTTTCCCGTTTCCGATATACACATGGGATCGATAACAAAAAAATCTTGAATTTGGAAAACTTTGAGATGCCATTTGAATTATTAAACAAAATAATGAAAATTTTTTGTGAAATTTTAATTGAAATCGGTTAAGAAACACCGGAGATATGGGACGTTGAAGTTGTGTATGCAGTATGCGGCTAGACACACACACACATACTTGCAAGCATTGACTGTAGGCGTAAGGTATAGGGATCAGGGTATCGTCTAGTCGGGATTTCTCGACTAGAGCCTTCTTACTAGTTTTTTTCATAGATTACACATTAAGTTGGTGTGGCCAGTGGTACCGAATATTAGTCCAGTAAAATTGAGAAGCGCTTATAACTATTATATATATATTTTTTCGCTTAATAGTACCATACTATTGAATTGTTACTAAACTAACACAAGTATACAACACTTAAGCTCAATTGGAATGCGAAAAAGCGTGTCAATATTAGCTTCTATGACTCTATGATTTAGTTTATCTATTTTTATACCCTGATCCCATTAAAAATGGGAAAAAGGGTATAATGAAGTTGTGCAAAAGTATGTAACAGGTAGAAGGAAGCATCTCCGACCCCAAAAAGTATATATATTCTTGATCAGCATCGAAAGCCGAGTCGATATAGCCATGTCCGTCTGTCCGTCTGTCCGTCCGTCTGTATGTATGAGCCAACCGATCTCAGAGACTATAAGAGCTAGAGACTCCAGATTTGGAACTTAAGCTCGCCTAATCCCTAGGCAGTACAAGTTTCTTTCCGATTTTCGATAACTCTTCCCGTTTCCGATATACACATGGGATCGATAACAAAAAAATCTTGAATTTTGAAAACTTTGAGATGCAATTTGAATTACAAAACAAAATAATGACAATCTGTGAAAATTTTATTGAAATCGGATAATAAACACCGGAGATATGGGACATTGAAGTTTTGTATGCACTATGCTGTATGCGCGTACACACACACACACATACTTGCAAGCACTGACTGTACGCGGAAAGTATAGGGATCAGGGTATCGTCTAGTCGGGATATCTCGACTAGAGCCTTCTTACTTGTTTGTTCTCAATTTCCTTGAGATTCCATCATCAGATTCTTTCGAAATAAAAAATAATTTTAATCGGTTTAAGATAAATACCCTGTGAACCCTAAACCTTACACGTACGGCCATGCCTGCAATACCACACCAATGCTATAACTAAATAAATTTCAATCTTCCATATCTCCAATTTCAATAAAAATTTTCCAAATTCAAGATTTTGTTGTTGTCTTTTGGCTCTTCAAACATAATGAACAGCTGTGAAATTTTTATTGAAATTGGAGATATGGAAGATTGAAGTTTATTATGTATTTATAGTTAATGGGGTCGGAGATAGTTTATTTTGCCTGTTACATACTTTTCCCAAATCTATTACACTTTTTAACTATTTTAAAATATTAATATTTTAAAAAATTAAAAATAATAATAATACATTTTATTTAATCTTTAAAGAGTATGCATATGAAAAGACTTAATTGATGGTAATGCAACTCAAGTAAAATCCGATAGTTTTATATTATTTTTTATACACAGCACTTTTAAATCACTTTTAATACTATTGCTTAAACATAGTTTGATGAGCTCGTGTGCAACGTTTGGTTTGATAAAGTTTGCTTATTTCTCCATAGTACATTTTGTTGTTGAAGAAAGAAGCAGACAAGCAGATAACCCGATAAGATAAGCAAATAAAATTAACTTAAGTTTGAAATTAAATTTGAAATTATTCTATACAAATTCAACAAGTTAGAAGACTCTAGTCGATAAATCCCGACTAGACGATACCCTGAACCCTATGCTTAACGCGTACATTCAGAGCTTGCAAGTATGTGTGTATGTGCTTGTGAGAACGCATTTAGTGCACACGGTAATCAACTTCAATGTTCCATATCTCCAGTGTTTCTCAACCATAGATTGTCATAATTTTGACTAATGTTTCAAACGCCGTCTCAAAGTTCCAAATTCAAGTCAAG